>PVIR01012646.1:0-44136 GCA_004026965.1 Petromus typicus
TAAATGTTAAATAGATTTGTGGCCATAGCAAGTTTTGTGATTAAGTTAATGTCCTGGTGAAAGTTAATGCCATAAATGAAATCTTTGTAGTTCAACAGCTGAAGATCTTGGAGAATCTAGACCTGGGTTTCATTACTTTTGGAATACTGGTAGGAAAAAAAGAGAGATATACAACCAAGAGTTACTGGCCAAGACGCACTGTGTTTCACTAAGCAGTTAAAATGTTTGGTATATAGCTATGAAATAAGAATAATTTCAGTTAACTTTCTACTTAAAATGACACCAAATTACTAATTATAAACAACAAATTAACTCTGGATACTAAGCCTCTCACGTTGACATTTACCTTCTAGAAATATTGGTTAAAGTCTTATAGCTGTCTGCACTAAAAAACAAATGAACTCAATCAATACACAGATGCCAGCTCTGCTCTGAACTTCAACCTTATAGTCTCTCTCCAAAACTGGATGATTCCACCAAGGTCTGGCCAGTAAAATATTTTCAAATGAGGGCTTAGATAGTTCATATCTAATTTAGAATCTCATGTGACTCTAATTGGTGGAATTCAGGTCACATGCATCTGATTCAGCTGCAAAGGACACTGAGGAACAGAATTTCCTGGGATTACTTACCTCAGGAATCCAAAGTATCTTGAATAAAGTTAGCAAAATATACCTAATAAAAGTATTAATTGAGAAGTATTCTATGATCACATACTCACAGACTCAAGATTGTTAAAAGGTAACTTTTCCTAAAATTCAGAGAGTGTTGTAATTCCAATCTAAATTTCAACAAGATGTTGTCATTTAATAAGACATTTCTAAGATTCTTAAAGAAATTGATGAAAGCATGAAAGTGTCAAGAAAGAAGTAGAGAATTTGGTCTTCCAGAAACAAAGGCAAATTTAGCTACTTAATAGGCTCATTAGCAATATTAGCTATGAAAGCTATTGCAAGTAGCACAGTGAAGCTCAATGCAAGGAAAGAGAAATAGATTGATGAAAAGATAAAGGGTTCTGAGGTGGATCTATTAATATGTGGGCAAGAAACATGATAGACCTGGCACTGTATACTAATGAAGCAAAGGCAGACCTTGTAATATTAGACTTAAGAAAACCATATATATATATTTATATATATATTTATATATATATAAATATATATATGTATATACCAGAAATCAAACTTATGACCTCACACTGATAAAGCAGACACAAGAACCACTGAACTAAATCCCCAGCTGGATGTGTGTATGGATAAAAATGAAATTGCATGCTTCCATTTGCACAAGTCAATTTCACAAAGAAGGCAAGATTATAATGGCTAAAATATAATTCTTTGGTAAATTTTTTAAAAATTCATAAAGGGATAGCTTGATAAATCAGACCACATTAAAATTAAAAAAAAATCCTGTTCCTCAAAATACATTGTAGGAAGGGCAAAAAGACAAAGCTTGCAGAAAGAAAATGGACTTAAATCACCCCAAATCAATAAAGTGGTAGAATTGAGGTGTAAGACTAGCTCCAGTAAATCAACAAGGAAAGGTAGACAACAAGTGAACAAAAACACAGATGCTAGTCTTCAACTGGTACTGTGAGAAAGAGAAATCCCATAAGCAATATCCACGGGAAAAACTTCTCCATTTTATTAGGCTCTAGGGAATGCAAATGAAGGAGATAATATTACATGTCCTCCTATCCAGGAAAATTAAAAAGTCTCACACTATCAAACGTATGAACTGGTTCTATTACACTGAGAAACACTGGCATTATTCAGTGAATTTGAGGATCCACATACCTAAAACCCAGTATTTCCATTCATAGTAAAATTTTCTATAAAAGTGATGCATATGTGTACCAGGACACATGAGTGTTCATAGTTATAAAAGAATATGTATAATATAATTGCTTTATACCAATTTAAAAAAACCTAAATGATGTTATAATAGGCTCTTTGAGTCCATGAATTCTGTATCTGTGAACTCAACCAAATTAAGATTAAAAAGTATTTGGAAAAATTGTGTTGTTAATGTTTTGCTATTATTCCTTTTTCTTTTAAAAAAATCTTTATTGGTACATTACAGATATGCATCATGATTGCACTCCATAATGGGGATTTGTACCAGTATAAGACACAACTTAATTCTCATTTTTTTCCCATAGCCCTACCCACCCTACTGCCCCCCATATACATAAAATTTGTTTTCTTACTTTTTTCTTATAATCTCATTATTTTTCCCCCTTCACCCTATTTTACTTTGAGCATTTTCTATTTCACAATATATAACATACAATTCTAGGACTCATTCACATCTTTATTTTCTCATATTAGAGAAAAGATGCGATATGTACCTATCTGTGACCTATTTATTTCATTTATGAGGATATCCTCAAGGTATGTCCATTTAAGTAGAAATGATTCAAACTTATCATTTTTATGGCAGAGTAATACTCCATTCTGTAGAAGAACCATAGCTTTTTTATCCAGTCTCCAGTTGATGAACACTTGGGTTGTTTCCAAGATGTAGCAATCACAAATTGGGCTGCTATAAACAAGGTGCACATATGTCACTGTGATATGAGTCTTTTAATTCTTTTGTGTATATACCTATCAGGGCAATGGCCAGGTCAAATGGAACCTCCAATCCTAGCTTTTTGAGTAATCTCCAAACTGATCTCCACAGGGGTTGTACGAGTCTACAGTCCCACCAACAGTGGAGAAGGGTTTCTTCTTCTCCGCAGCCTCACCAACATTTGCTGTTGGCTGAATTTGAAATGGCAGCCATTCTATGTGGAGTGAGATGAAATCTGTGTTGTTTTCATCTGCATCTCTCGAATGACTAATGCTATTTATTATTCCTTAAGCTACAAAATATAACAATAATTTACAGAGCATTTCCATTGTATTAGATATTATTCTCTAAATACTGATTTTCAAAAAATTATTTTCTTGGTGTGGGGAATTTAGTTTAGTAGTTCTGGCATCTTCCTTGTAAGTATAAGGTTCAATCCTGAGTAACTACATATTACAATGGGGGGTCGTGGTGACTCACATCCACCAGCAATCAATACCACATACCACAATGCCAGGTGTGATGGCTCACATCTGTAATCCCATCACTTGTGAAGCAGCGGTGGGAAGATTGCTGTGAGTTCGAGGCTTGCCTGGGTTACATAGTGAGCTCAGGACCAGCCTGAACTACAAAAGTGAGACCCTGTCTTAAAAAACATTATTTTTCCTATGAAATGTCAAAGTAATAAATTTTCTCTGAGTTTTTCAGAGGCAGATTTAAAGTGTGAAGCTGTTATTTAATTCCATGGGTAGAAATAGTGGGTGTTGAGTATACGTATATCATACATACATTAACATTAGTAATAAGTGTGAAAGTAACCTAGAGAGGATTTAACATGCATCGGAAAATGCTGGGCAGATTTTATGCAAATGCTACATCATCTTTACATAAGGGACATGGGCATCTGTAGCATAATCCTGGAACAAATCCTTAATAGATACTGAGTTAGGTTATGAATATTGGTTATATATGATAAAAACAGGGAAATCATTATTATGAACTTCAGGATGGTGGTTAATGTTTTGCAGTAGAGAGGTTTATGATAGGGAAGGGAAAAAGTGCCTCTGGTATGTTGACAGTGTTCTTTTTCTTGGCTAGCATTGTAGTTTCATGGATATTTATTTTATAATTAGTACAATAAATTATACATATATACTCTGTGGGTGATTTTTATGTTATTTCAGAGCTGGAAAAGAAGTACGGCATGTGGTCTTTTAAGTGTAAGTCAGATTTGTGTCACAATTTGCTAGTTTCCTAATTATTCTTCTTTCTCAGTTTTCCTGTGGCCACTAGAATATAAATTTTCCTTGACCTTTTCTTTTTCATTTGCTCAGAAAAGCAATAAATAGGCTGATATTTGAATTCTCTAAACGTTTATTTTCTCTATGAAATAACACAGTAAAAAAGGTTTTACTTTTTTATTTTTTTCAGAGGCAGATTCAAGGTTTGAGCTTCCTTTTTTACTTCACAAATAGTGGGTACCCAAATTTGTCAAGTGGAAGCATTTTCCACATGCATGGTCACTAATGACAAGAAGGTTCTCTTTTCCCTGCAGGAAATATCCTTTCTGATTTTAAGTCACACCTGCATCTTCCCTAGGGACTCATAAAAGTTGGTAAAAGTACTAGAAATCAGAGATGATTTATTTTCACTTTTCACAAAGATAAAGAAAGTAGATTTCACAAGTCTCAAGCAGGTAAGGATGAGATAAATCCTATAAATCCTAAGCAGAAATGTATGAGCATAGAGGCTTAATTCTACTATTCTTAACAGAGAATGTGAACATCCTCTTCAAAACTAAAGAGGTAAAGGTTTTCTTTCCTACTGAATAACCAGCATCCACTTTCCCCCCAACTTTTCACTTTTCATGAGAATGATGTAGAGCTTTGTTTCTGATTTTACTACAAGATGCTATGAAACAGCTTACAGTTCACCTAGATAAACTATAAACTCTTCTATTTTGTATAATTGGATTCTATTTTCTGTCATGGTCACTCTTGCCATTCTACTTTACAGCCATCTGGTCCTGCTGCATACTGATTATTTGAAGCTTACCATAATATTGTATATTTTTCCTATAAGACACCTCAAATCTTTAGTAAGACATGAAGAGAAGAGCAGGAGGGAGGGATAAAGTGTCAAAGGAGGACAACACACCTAGATTTGGAAGAGAATATTGCAATCATGGATGGCAGGGTTTCTTTAACAAATCATCACACACACTCTTAATTTTCTTCCATAATTAGAGAACTAGATTACAGAAGAGGTATCACTATTTGGATTAGATCTTACATGAAGTTCTATTATACTCTCCTATTCACCATGAAGAAATCCATGAACTCATTTCCTATATCTATAGGTTCTATATCTGCTAATTTATCAGCCACAGATAAAAATTTACATCTGTACAGATTATACATGAATTCATTTATTTTCCTCATTACCTAAACAGTACAGTATAATAATTATTTACATAGCATTTATATTGTGTAAGGTATTGGAGGTAATCTTGAGATAAAGTATATAGGGGGATGTGCATAGGTCATATGTAAATACTACCCCCCCTTTACTTTATGTAAAGGATTTGAGTAACCCAGACTTTGGTATTTGTTGGGGAGTATTGGAATCAATCCATTACAAATGCCATGGGACAATTCTGCTGAAAGAAAACCTAGGAAGTTTAGGCTACTTTCTTTTCTTTTTTTCTTTTTTCTTTTTTTTTTTTTTTTTTTTGTGGTCCCAGGGATTGAACTCAGGCTTTTGTGCTTCCAAGGTAGGAAATTTTTCTTTGATCCTTGAAAGTGACCCAGAGGGAACTTTTGAGGGACAAGACCCATATTTGAGTCCAGGACCTAGTATCAGGCTTAGTTTCTTATCTGTGAATGGGTGAAAATCTAGAGAACATCCTTATCAAAGTTGCCAGTGTAGTACATAAGAACCTGGATTGAGCATGGGCTTGAGAACAAAAGAAAGGCATAGATAATAGAATTAAATGTACATCTCTGAAAAGAAGATATGTAAATGGTCAACAAGTATTGATAAATGCACTCAGTATCAGAGAAATGCAACCCCAAACCACAGTGAGATGTCAGTTCACTCTGGCAAGGATGGATGTCACCAAAAAGACAACAAATCAAAGTTTCTAGAGAGAATATGGAGAAAAGGAAACCTTCACATGCTCTAGGTGGGAATGCAAATTAATAAAACCATTAATGAAAACAATTTGCAGTGTCCTCAAAAAAGTTAGAAGTAGAACTAACTGACTCAGCAATCCCACAACTTGGCATGCGCACAAAGGAAATGAAATCGGTGTGCTGAAGAGACACTTGCATGCTCATGTTCATTATAACACTACTCACGCAAGACGCAGAATCAACCTAAGTGTCCATCAGGCAGTGAGTGGATAAAAATATCACACATCTTCAAAAGAAATCTGCTCAGCTGTAAAAAGGATGAAACCTGTCATTTAGATAACAAAGATAAGCTGGGAGATCGTCATGTTAAATGTTAGAAGTCCTGGTCAGTAAGGCAAATTCTGCATGATCTCGCTGATATGTAGCAACTGAAAAGGTTTATCTCAGAGAAGTTGAAAATAAAATGGTGGGTACTACAGACTGGGGAGAGTGGGTTGAGGGAGAATTGGAGAGGAGTTGATGAGTGGGTGCTAAGTTATAGTTAGCTAGGAATAAGAAAGTCCAGGATGCTACTGCTTGGCAGGCTGGTTATGGACAACGACAAAATGCTTTGAAGGAGAAAACAAGTTTGTAGGACTTTTCTTGAAAAAGTGGGGCCTGTCTCTTGGAGAAGTCCTCGTAGCTGCCCTCTCCCCTTTAAGTCTTATGGTCTTTGTTACATTCACTGCAGATCCATATGTTCTGTAGCCTTCTGTTATATTTAGGGTCTTATGCCTCAGACATGCCTAAGCTTCCTTGGGAATTTCCCTTGTTCTTAAACAATTTTTTCAACTTTTACCTCTTTTCCATATGAAAATGAGATGAAATTGTGCATTGTATTAACCAATGAGATTTGTTAGCTTTGTAACCAATAAGATTGCTGGCCCCTACATAAATGAAGGATCAAAACTTGTAACTTTTCGACCCATGGAGTAATAACAAATACTTGGTTTTTGTAACCCTCCCTCTCCCTAAGAGTGTGAACATCCCAGCTCTGGCTGAGCCAGGAGTCACTCTCTTTGCAGATGAATCTCCAGCTGATGCGAAGAATAGAGCTGTACACTTTCCTCTGTGTGTCTTCCATTCTCCTGGACTACCAGCTCAGAGTGGCATACATAAGCTAGCATTTTTCCCCAGCAGCTCTACATTTCAAGAGCTACAACAGAGGATTAGGAAGGTTTTATTTATTTTTTTTCTGTACCGGGGATCAGGCTTATGACCTTGTGCTTACAAGGCAGGCACAACACTACTGAGCTAAATCCCTGGTCCTCATGAAGGTTTTCATTACATTTCATTTCAGAAATATTTGAGGGCTGATCAGAATATGCAATGAGTGAGCTTTAAAAATTCTTACAGCAAGATACACATTGTCGTTAATCCCTCTCCATCCAGCTTCAAACAAACGTGTCATTCTGGACACTTTCTGAAGCAGTTTTCTTCAGTGAGTGTCTTTATGAGTTAAGATTTAAAAATACGGTAAGTACTGCTGCTGAGGGCTGTCTAAGAAAAAGACAGGCTTGTAAAAAGATCACAGTGTGTCCTCATGCACTTTTTCACTGCATGTGGCGCCATATGATTTGTGGCTCTTCTTCAAAGTTCAGATGACTGTGAAGGGTAAATGTGTGGAATCAGTTCAGGACAATAAAGCAGTCATGACTGTGCAAA
This sequence comes from Petromus typicus, assembly GCA_004026965.1. Taxonomy (NCBI): domain Eukaryota; kingdom Metazoa; phylum Chordata; class Mammalia; order Rodentia; family Petromuridae; genus Petromus; species Petromus typicus. The sequence continues at coordinate 7,410 of PVIR01012646.1, forward strand.
CGGAGACATTCATGGCAAAGAACTTCGAGCACACTTCAGAGAGTGATAAGAATAGTGAGTAAGTGTATTTAAAACACAGGAAGTATTTTGAAGGAGATTAATGGCAAAGCATCAATTACTGTAATAAATTTTTAAACATTTAAACAACATATTTTTAATCATACCTTGTACATTTAATCTGATTTGCACAATATATACATGCATTGAAATGCCACATGAAATCCATAAATATGTACAAATTTTATATGTCAGGTTAGAAAAATAATAGTTTTAAATTCTGCCTCTGTCTATATATTAACATGCCAACTTGGGCAAGTCATTGATAAACCTCAGTTTCACAATAGTAGAGCATGGATGATAATACCAACCCCCAGATATATTACAGAAATTAAAGTCACCTGGCACGAAGAGCTAAACAGTAAGTATTGGATGTATTTGACTCAGAATTAGGATCTGGTGATAGGAGGCAATCTGGAGAGATAAATTAATTGGTGAAAAACAAAAATTAAGGAACCAAAATAAATGGCAAAAGGCCTGGGAGGAGAAGCTAATAAGCTTTCTTTACAAACCCGTACGCCAGGCAAGCTGGTAGGTTCACCTTGTGAAAAGCCTTTAACCAAAGCTGATCCTGTGAGGAAAGCAGAAGCTACTATTCAAAAGCACACTCTCCACAGGTGGACCACATCACCTGGCCCTGCACTGGGGACATGAGCCGGCCTATGCCTTTTCCTCACCCTGTCGTTTGTGTTCTGAGTTCCAGTGGTGGATCTTTTGGCTTCCACCCCAGTAGTTTTCAGCTCCCAGCACCACAGCTGGAATTCCTCGCTGAATAGTCGTATCTCTCTCTTCTTGTTGTCCCTAACGCCACTTTCCCTGCTCCCTGGAGCAGATCCTAGGAAAGTTCCAGCCCTCCTTAGAATGCAGAAGTAGAACTTGTGAGCAGTAGACATGTTTTAGATGAATATCTTCTCTGGACTATAGTAAATAACAACATATTGAATCTCTAAGAATTTTTGAGAGTATATTTTAAGTATTTTCACCACACAAAAAAATTAGTGCATTGGGCAATATGTTAATTAACTTGACTTAGCCATCCTACAATTAATACATATTATCAGAACATCACATTGTATAGCATAAACATATATTATCTTATTTGTCAATTACAATTAAAAAAATCATCTCAAAGGATTAACAGCTCTTCTGAATTCAAGGACAAAATAAAACAATTAATCCTTTGAATTTCCTTATTTATGACTAAAGGGGATGGAGGGGACAATAGTGGTCTCTTTCACTGTGTGGTGTAAAATTAAATTTTCTTTATTTTTGGCTCCACTAAACTAATCTATTCATTGAATGTAGTCTAGTGAGTAGAGAGAGACATTAGGAACATAAAAATGAGTAAGTCTCTTGTTGACCTCTCATTCCATTTCTTATTTCTGTACTTGAATACCATAAACTGGATAATTTATAAAGCATGGAGGTTTATTGAACTTACAGTGTGAGAGCTGGGAAGTTCCCCAGTGCTGGATGAGGGCCTTCACATTGCATCATAAAATAGAAAAACACAGCAAGTGTACTGGCTTTGGTCTCTCCTCTTCTTATAAAGCTACTAAAGCCATTATGAGTCCCTGGACTCAAACTTTCATCTAACTAATTATCTTTCAAAGTCTCCACTTCATAAATACCAATAATATATAAAAAGGGGATTAATCTTCCCAAACATAAACATATTGGGTACATATTGAAATCATAGTAGGCCCCTCACTGGTGATGTTCTGGTCCAGGGGCCACAGTAACTTTAAAAGTTACTGCTCAGCTCAGCTCTAAACTGTGAATAGACTTTTCCAAGCTCCTCTCCCTCCATCCTTGTATTATTACACATCAGTTCTCCAGGAGTCCAAAACTTTTTTCTGCAGTGCACGTGCTCTCCTTTGATGTATAGACTCATCTCACTGCTACAGAAACCCACAGGAGGTGCTGTCTGGTGCTTGTTTCCTCCTCCTCAGCACCTCAACAAGCAAGTTGAACTGAGGCCTGGTTCACTGCAGGCACAGCTGGCAGCCTGCCTCAAACCCTCACCACCAAGAAAGGAAAAAAGGAAAATCTCAATAGATTTGTCCACTTGCAAGACCCCTTCAACTTCTCCCACTTGGCAGCCTGCACATATCGAAGACTTCTGACAGAGCTCCCTCCACACTCCTAGAGTCTTAAATTCTGCTACAGAAATAATTTGCGGTGCACCTAGTGATTTAATGCAGGTGCTCATGCTATTCTTTGGGTCTGAATGGAGTAGGAAGCCTGTTGGATCTCACTGGAGTTTGGTGGTTGCCTGATGGATGACGAGTTGTACCTGCTCCACACTCAGCTTTGCTTATGCTATTCAAGTCCTACACAGCATGGCTGCTGAATCACTAGTGTGCAACACAGCTGGGTCTCTGCTATGTCCTCTGCTGTGAGCAGGTTTTAGCAGCATATGCTCCTGTTAGAATCCAGGAGCCCCACATATTTCAAAGTGTCACTACAGTGCACAGCAATAAGCTTTCCGATGGTTAAACCATCTCATCATAAATCAAAGTATTATTTCTCAAGCTTGAAGAGGTTACAATGATTGTATGAAGAGGAACCATGCAGTATATCCAGAAGAACCCTGTGCTGGACTTTATTGTTATCTACTCTTTTCTGGTATGTTAATCGTCAGCGAAAACTAGCTTGCAATTTATTCCTCCATTTTACTGATTAGGAAACTAGAGATCCAAGAAATTAAATAATGTCCCATTGTCACATGATTTACAAGTGGCAAGGTTAGGAAACTCCATCAGGTTCTCTGTCAGCTGCCTCCTGAGAGCAGGATCTTCCCTGTCATTACCTGTTGAGCCCGATGCCTTCTCTCTCTGGACAGGTGTCCTCACAGGATCTGGGATGACACGTTGTAAAAGTGCATGAAGGCATTCTGAAAATCCGTACAGAATGGGAACTTTGTTTGAGACCCAGCAAGATCTGAAAGGGACATCTTTAGAGTAGACAGTGCAAATTAACTACAGAGAAGAAATTCTCCTCATTGGAGTTGGTTAGGATGCATCTGTATGCTAGATTGTTGAGAAACAATATACAGGGAAATCTTCCACCAAGATTCACTTTATTTCTATGCTTTTTCTCTTCTACATGGAAAAGATGTGCCTGATATTTCCTAGGGAAGGAAATAGCCAATTTGCATGAAATTGAATGTCAACAAAGTGCAACAGTAGTCTTCTCTTTCAAAATCAAGAATAACTTTTTAGAAATTTATAACAACACGAGTGCATATTTTTAATCAAAATTAGAAAATTAGTAAGTAAAAAGAAGGAAAATAAGTAAAAATTAGTAAATAAGTAAAAATTAGACAAGTAAAAAGAAGGAAAATAATTTATGTTATCCTTTGATTTAGAAAGAGTACTTTAAAGCAACTCTCTAAAAGCATTCTTCAGGTATTTTTCTACAAATGAATTAAAAAATATAACATACCCTCTTCATTTGTTGTGTGCATTTTATTCGCTGGACAATAAACCTATTTATATGAAACCTGTTTATAACTATGTATCCTCAACATTATTTTTTTGGTGCTGGAATAGTGTTCCATGGTACTGATATAAATTGGTGTTTCTTCTACTTCTTAAATATTTAGATAATTTGCTGTTATATTTTTTAATTTTAGGGAATATTTAAAATAGATTGAAAATTTAAAAATATGGCAAAAATATCTATGTAAAATTGCATTTTTACTATTATAAAAAGCCAAAAAAATTGTAGAGTTAAATCTTTATTCTTACTGGTTTTTTGGTATTTTGAGACAGGATTTCTATTGGTAGTTCAGGCTGGCCTGGAGCTCACTATATAGCACAAACTAGTCTTAAACTTCTGATGATCCTCCTGCCTCTGCCTCCCAAGTGTTGAGATTACAGGCATGTGCCACCACACTCAGCTATATGTGCTTTTAGCTGTATCATTAGGATAAGTTCTTGAAGGTAATTACTAGTAATTAGTAATTACTAAGTACTCTTACATATTCCTTCTAAAATTTTATTCTGAAGATAAGCAAATGTGTGGAACAGTTAAAAGGATGTAAGAATGAACATACAACCTTCATAAAGATTCATTTAACCATACTTGGTTCACCTCTTTATAAGTTTATACTTGAAAATATTAAATATTCAAATCCTCATGATATTTCACTTCTAAATACTCCCGTTTTCGTCTTCAAAGGGTAAGCTTTTAAGCCACTTGACCACAATACCACATCCATACACTTAAATTTAATATTGACCCCAAATTGTTACTCATTTATCCTCGTCTTACCTAGCTTTCTGTTTGCTGTCCTCTCTTTCTAGGATTTAAATAAGGTTCAGATGTTAGTCTCTTTTAATCTATAATAACTCATTTACTTTTTATTTTCTTTCATAATATGTTCATTATTGATTGCTGTATAATTAATTACTACAAATAGCAGCTAAAACAACTATAAACACTTATTAACTTGAAGTTTCTATGAGCTATAAATTTGGGAATAACTTAGCTATACACTTGTGGCTTGGGGTTCTCTAAGATTATAATGAGAAGATCATGTGACTATGCCTTCATTTGAATGCTTGCTTAAGGCTAGGAGATCACTGACTCACATGGCTGAAAGATGGTTCTGGTGTTGGCAGGGGGTCTAGTTCCCTAGCACAAACCTCTTCATGTGAGGGAAAGTGTCTTCCTGTTGACCTGGTGTTTAACTTCCTCCAGAAAGAAGGCAGAAGCCAAAGTACCTTTCACAGCTTAGCCTTGGAAGCAATCTATAGTTTAGCTGTAATATCTTATTATTTATACAAACAAGCCCTACTCAGTGTTCAGAAGGACTACACTATCGCATAAATACCAGGAGACTAGGATCACCAGGGATCACTGGCCACCACCACAAACAACACACATTTTTTAAAGTCCAGCCCAGTTATCTTGTAAGATCCCATATGTTGTCTACAAGGTCTGTGTGATTGTTTTCTCCTAATTAAGGTCTGATAATGTGCATTTTCCATCTTACTACATGAGGGGATGCATCAGGTCCACCTGTTCTGTGATTGGTTATGTTAAATTTGGCCACTTACTTAAATCATGCAGTATACAAAACATCTTGAGTCCTTCTGGCCTTTCTGTCTGTCTCTCAGGTCAGCATTAAATTCACATGCCAGTGCCTGGCTGATTGCTTCACAGAAAAATACCAAGTGTCTTGTATTTTTATATTAATCTTTTAGCAACAATCTGCTTTGTATGCACATGTGTATGCATACTTGATAGTGATATTGCCAGACACTGAGCTGAGAGTGCCAACCAAATGAAGCGGCAGAGAGGCATACTGTGGAGTAAATTCCTTATGGATAGAAACTTTTAGTTTTCTTAGTATTCTGGCTGCCTTACATGTGTTATACAGGTAATGGGCACTTAACAATTATGTGCTGAGTGTAAGAAAGAAACTGGGAGAATTAGATAGACATTTTCCAATTTATAAAAATAGAAACCCAAATCTTATCTTTCACCAAAATAAATGTTCATGATATCTTATCAGTCTATATAAGGGTTCTTTAAGGACTACCCTCGCTACCACTTCCAGGTCTGGTTGCTGTGTGAGCTGTGAGTCCTGACAGTCCAGTATTCAGTCCTTGTGTTTCCTAAGCATACACTTTCTACAGCCATGCTACCTGAACGTATGCAGTCCTGTCCAGAGTAGTCTGGCTGGTGTTTGGTTGGGAATACCAGCCAGCCCTATTTAGAATGCACACTGTATTCTAAACTGGTATCTCGTTTTCTACCATAATCATGAATGGCTGACATGATATCTTCAGCCTTGCTTAGTCACTTAGTCACTCTAGGAAGGAAGTTATGTACAGATTGTTGACTTTGTAATGGCAAAGCATGTTAAATGGAGTTTTCTGAGCAGAACTGAGTGTACTTCTGTATTCAGAATTATCCTCTCACATTCCACTTCATCTTAAATTCATTTTCTGTATCATAGTGATGCATGAGACCACTTTCTGAGTTGTATGCAACTGTGGGAATGTGTCCAGTGGGGAACAAAATAGATAGCTAGATTTCATTTTAAACTACTTTTCATTAAAGAAAAAAAAAAAAAGATAGGGAACAGCACTGGGATCAGTGGAGTTAAATGTCCCCTCCTCAAGCCTGTCTTGATGAAATTTCTGTCATCCAATAAAACATACAGGTAGAGAATGACTTGTGCTGACATTTTCTTCCTTTGAGCTATGCATATAAAAGTGGGAACCCAGCATTGCAGAGTGTAACAGAAAGAAGAAAGGACAAGGAAGGAGGAAGGGACAAAGGTTTACTGAGAGCCTCCTGCACTTGGAACTGGGCCAGGCACTGTCCCATAAGCTGCCTTAGCTGGAGGTGGAGAGGACATTAATAGCTTGGTCAAGGCCTCCAGCAGCCAGCAAGGAGTGGAGACAGGATTCTAAAGCCAGGTCCTTCTGCCACCGATGCCAGTCCTCTGAACCCTGCTCCAGTGTGCTCCTTCTCTTACTCTGGGATAAAAAGACCTTCACCTCTAAACTTTGGATCTCATGTTCAACAGTTCCATTTTCCCAACACATTTCTCACACATACTTAATTGCAATGTTACAGGAAATTTGATCTAAAGTTGCCTTCACATGTTAAACCCTACATACCAAACTATTAAGAGTATAGTCTTACAACAAGTATCTAAGTCTCAGTCAATCACACCAGCTGAGCTTGAGGCAATCACAGCCTCCCAAATGATCAGACTAGGCCTCTGTAAGGCAAATACTTCATCACACAATGTTGAAATGAGACAAATACCCAGCTGTAGCCAGTCAAGTTGTCTCAGTACATCAGTTTCCCTTTCTCTATAAAAATACTGTCTGCTTATGTTGCTGAGTAAAACTCTGAGCCTTTCCTGACTCTGAGGACTGTTAGATTCATTAATCATTCTTTGCTCAAATTAACTCTGTCAAATTTAATTTGTGTAAATTTTAACAATGGTCCCAGTAGACTATTCTCCAAACAAACTGTACACTTTAAAGAGTTATCTAGTTATGCTCAACAGGTCATATAGTTACATTTAGAAGGCATATACTAAACATTCTCCCTTTCTATCTTGTATCCTGCCTCCTAGTTGCCCTCCTCCGAGGCAACAATATATCTATTCTTTTTGTAATTTCAGAGAACACTTATGCATACATTATTATTATTAGTCAAAGTTCTCCAGAAAAACAAAACCAATAACATATATCAAAAACACATAACATAATCCTGAGATAGATACACAAGGGCAGACAATGTGGGAATTAGCTCAGACAATTAAAGGAGACAGGAAGTTCTATACTATGCTTTCTGTAAGACAGAGGGCTAGGAAATCCAGTGCCATGTCAGGCTGAATCAGAAGGGCTCAGAAGCAGGCATGGTAATGCTATAACTTTCAGTCTAAGGCTAAAACACTGGGAAAGAGACCTACGGTCATAAAACCTGGAGTTCTAGTGTCCAGTGAGGAAAATATAGAGATGTCATGGCTCCAAAAGAGTATAGCAACCCCACCTTTGCCTTTTTCTTCTACTCACGCCTTCTTGGATGACACTCATCCACACTGACAAAGGTGAATTTCTGTTACTGAGTCCATTGATTCGCACGCTAATACCTTTCAGCAACACCCTTACCGAAATACTCAGAAAGGATGCTTTACCAGCTACCTGGACATAGCTTTACTTAGTCAAGCCGATGCCATAATTAACATATAGTTGTATTTTTTTTTTTCTGATCAGTTCACGTACACAAGTTTTCTTCCCTTGCTGAATCAAGTTCATGTACACAAGTAGAGATCTCCCATAACTGCTACTCTGTACCTTATATTTTTATTTAATAATATATCTCGGGTATCATTTAATATCTGAACCTGAAAAACTTCTCATTCTTGTGTGTTGTGAGATTACAGTGAAGTGTATTTTCCTCGTCCTTTATGATATGCATTCATTCTCTATCTCTTGCTATCAAAACAGTGTTATAATGATTAACCTGGTATAATTTGTACAAGAGTGAGTGTAAATCTAGGACCACCTCCTAAATAAGAGATTAGTTACCAGATTAAATAAATGTGCCTTATTGTGAAAGACTTGTTAAATTTTCCTCACTAAAGACACATACGACTTATACTCTGCCAGAAACACATGAAAAGCTTCTTTTAAGCACTGTTGCCCACACAACTGTACCCACATTATAAACTCATGGGTAAGCTCATAGATTAAAAAAATAGGTCAGACATTTTAGGACTCTGACTTCACTTCTGCATTTACCTTTTGTCTTATATACCTTCTACCTATGACTGGTGACTTTTATTGACTCAGACTCTACTCGAAGACTGTGTGGTGTCCTGCCAAACTGGAGTGCTCTTCAATTTCGACACTTCTTTGTTTGCTGCTAAATCTGTTTTATTTTCAGTGAAAGGGACCCGGTGACTAGGAAAGGACTATGGATTTGGTCATCAGACTTGACTCTGTACTTGCTAGAGAGGGTCTGAGTTTGACCACTGAAAGCAGGAGAGTCCAGTGGAAAAAGTATTGACTCCTGCCTCTTGTCATGTGTACTAGGCTCAATGGAAGCACAACCCATTCAAGACAGACAGAAAAAGGTCATGGGTTTAAAATTTCTGGCATTGAAAATCCCCTGAATTTTTATCACAAATTCACATTGCTAAACTAAAGGGTTATATTATTACCAAACAGAACAAATCAGACATTGCTTTTAAATGGGGCTAATTTGTATGTATATGGATTTTAAGTTCATAAGAATATCATTTTGTTATTCTTAAAGGGAAACTAATGTGAGTTTTGTGCCAATATGCCTGCGTTTGTCACATATGCAGTGCGTCTTCCTCCTGGCCCACCACACAGTAGGATTAAATGAAGAGAAATGACCATGTCTCATATACCTACTTACCCTGGTTTCATTATAGCTTATCATAAGCAATTTATATGCATCCTGACACTAATTAACTCCAGCTTCATCTATCATGTGGTTCAACATTTAATCTAGTTCCATGCATCAGATGAAAATGTGGTATTCCAAATTATAGAGTCCTTACCTTGAATGATTAAGAAGATAATAAATCTAAGAAAGCACTCGTGTCATTTTTCCTGATATTCCATCAACTACGAGCAGACACTGGCTTCATAAGAATTCAAGGGAAAGAACTATAAAGATTGATGAACTAAGAACTAATATGGAGGTGTGTATAACCATGACCAGTCTGTCAATTTTTAATGATCTCTCGAGAAAGAAGTCTATTCCAAGGAACTTGTATCATAAATTCTAGAAGTCTTGACTTTGAGTCAATAATATTTCTTATACTTTCTTATAGTGTATTGTAGACTCTTTTTTTTTTTTTTAATCTGAAGGCTGAACCAACAATTCTGAGCTGTACAGCTGTGGAGTACCCACCAAGAGGCCAAGGTTTGTAGCACTTTCTCAGTCATCCTGAGTAGTATCAATGCCTTCCTGCTTTCCCTAATAGCTGTCCATCCTTCTGAGATTGGGCAACACAGCAATACCTCAGTTCACAAACACTTCTGCTCCCCAGCAGTACAGTTTACAATCAGAAATATTTGGAGAAATTTTGCTTTCATTTGCAAACTCCACATCAGGTTACTCCCACAGCCATCTTCCCTAGAATTATTAACAAATTAAGTTCATGAATTGAACTATTTAGATTTAACTGAACTCTACACAGTGATTAATTTTCTTCATGAATGGATATCTTATCACTATTCTAAAACAGGAGCTTTTCTTGTTTCGAGATGTCTGTATTAGTCACTTTCCTGTTTCAGGGGCAAAATAACTCACTCACAACTTAGTTAAAGGAGGAGAGTTGACTTTGGCTCATAGTTGAAGAGGGCTCAGTCTGTGATTGGCCAGATCCAAGGCAGAAATTGCATGATGGAAAAAAAAAATCTTCTCACTCTATGGAAACCAGGAAGTAAAGCAAGAAAGAAGGAACAAAAATACATTGTTTTAGGTCAGATTCAGTGACTCGCCTTCTTCTAACTATGTCCTAATAGCACATTCAGCTATGGACTCATCAATGGATAAATCTAGTGATGAATACCTCACCTTTATGATCCAACAAAGCTGTACCTCTGAACACATGAGACTTCTGGCTTACTTTAGATTAAAAAAAATAATAGGTTTCATAACTATGGCTTTGCTGTTCCTCCTGGCCCATGGTCATGTGTTTTTAGGAGGTTCTTGCTATCTCTGCCCCCCCCTTGAGGTTCATGCCCTACACTTAGGTGTTTTGCTGGGTTTGATTCTTGATGTTGACAATATTTCAGTTTATTTTCCTAGTCAGTCACTTAAAGACAAGGGCCACCTGCATGTTTTTGAAGCCCTGGACACTGAGGACACTGACCTCTTGCTTTGACCTGTTGTCAGGAGCAACCATTTGGGAAAATTAATTGGACAATTGGGACTATAACTGTCTGAGCTTACCTGCCTGAAGACAAGCTATGATATATACAGACTTAAGGACTTGACTGTATTTTTGCCTCTGGGAACAACAAACACCACAGTAGTCCCAAGTGCTGTGATGCCCCAGGGCAGAACTATGCTGGGACCCTCCTCTGTGTAACTGTTTTTTGTTCTCATGTACTGAACATGCTGTCCTCTGAGTGACCTGTCACAATTGTTACTCCTGATGTACTGAAACTACTGGCCCTCTGAGTGACCTGTATTGTTGCTTGCTCCGGATGTACTGAATAACAGGCAAGCTCTAACAGGTGTAGCAAGCTCAGGTCTGCCCTCTTTGCTGCTCAGGGTAGCTCGGCTTCCTTACTAAGTCTCACTTCTGCCTATTTATTAATTATTTCCCCTTGTGCTGTCAGACTCACAGGAGACTAGAATTTAACTGCAAAGGTTCTAATTACATTCCCTTCCCCTGTTTCCGATAACCTGTCACATCTTATCATTGTCCCTGAGCACATGGTTCTGAGTCCTTCTCCTCTCAGCACCTTAATGTCACAGCCTCCACTTGCTTTTTAGTATCCAGTTCACAGAAAGCTCATCCAAACCCTGCCTGTCTGTTTCCTTTTGCTGTAATTCAGCCATTTTTATTCAGTACATCATGATGGATAAAGGTCCTTGTTATGCATACACTTTTAAAATTTATTTTATCTTTGTTATTCACAACAATAGAAGCTCAAGATTAAAATTTTTTTTTAAAAAAAAGAACATAAAAAGCATATAAGTAAAAATTCAGGTCTCTTTTACCACAATCCAGCCTTTCTCTGGGACTCAAAAGTTTGTATCTTTAGATTTTTCATCATATGCAGCTTATAAGTACATAAATACATACATTGGAGAGATACACTTTTTAGAGAAAATGGTAGCATACTTTATATGATCACTTTAAATCTGTTTTTGTTTTTACTTAATCTTATATAAGAGACACAATTCCATGTTAGTGTATTAATTTACATCATACTTTTAAACACCTACATAGTATTACATGGCATTTTTATACTATTTTTTATTTAGCTTTGATTCTGTTGATATATTCTTAAAATATACATACAATTTTGGCACAATAAATAATCAGAAGATATTTATACTTATACTAAATAGTACAAATATTTCCATTAGTTAAATTGGTAGATTTAAATTGGAATATCAAAGTGTGGTTCAAAGTACAACAAATGTTTACATTAAAAGATGATTATAGTAAATGACACATCACATTAATTCTCTCCAAAATATCTCTTCTCACTTTGTGCATACTTATCCCATTGTTCTTGCAAATTTTTGAGGCAGTTTCAGAAGTCCTTGTTTGTGTCTGTAGTTCTATTGTTGTGGCTGCCTCAATATTCTGAATCAATTCAGAACATTTGACTTTTATGATTTTGACTTTAGGGAAGAGCAAGAAGTTACATGGTACCAATTCAGTGAAAAATAGGGATGAAATCACATGATAACATTTTTACAAACCTGTCTTTCCACTGGATGGCACTCACAGCAACATTCGTTATGTTTTTGATCACCCCTTATAAAAGCACTCACAGAAGATGACTCATAGAACTGCTTCAGATATGACAGGAATGATGGGAAAGGTGTTTTGAAGTTTGGGGGAGAACTTGAAGAGAGATAAATGGTAACATGTCTTTTACTGCAATATATTTGTTATTTAAATATTTACAGCATATTTTGATCACAGCTCATATAGTAAAGATTTTGATAAATACTCAAAAAATATTTTCCCAATATTTCATAAAAATGTGCAGGTCTGTAACAGTAAAAATACTCACACACTCTTCAATATTGAGTGTCTTTAATCTTTTATAAGTTTGTCAATCGGAATAAAAAATATTACTACTTCTTTGATTTTTGGGTGAGTAGCTTTTCAATATTTAATAGTTATTTCTAAGTCTTTCACTACGCATTTTCTATTTGACATTTTTATACTGTAAAATCTTGTCATAAATTTTAATGCAATATTATAATTTTTGGTTATATGTGTTACAAATATTTATCCCAGTCTATCTTTAAAATTTCACTCATAATAAATTTTGTCAAGTAAAGGTATTAAATTTTTACACGATCAGATCTATCCACCCATCTTTTCCTTTAAGGCCTCCAGATTTTATGGCATCATTGGAATGGCTTTCTCCACCCCAAGATTATAAAATATTCTATATTACCTTCTAGAACACTTACAGTTTCATTTTGTGTTTAGGTATATAATTCATTTTTATGTGTATTATTAAGAGATCTTACTTCACTTTCTCCAATATGTGGAGTGAGATATACAAGCACAATTTATTGAATATTTTCTTTTTCCTTACTGACAATATTATTCTTAATATTCTTAAATACTAAATTCTGAGTATATACATCTGTCTTTGGACTCGTTTTCTTCCACTGATCCGCTTATATCTTACCACAGTATGCTTTCTGCGAGCTCAGGGGTAAATTGCTCACAGTGTGTCAGGAGAGTATTTTAAACCTTGGTTTATGTATTCAGCGCACCAATGAATACAAGAGTAGTGCTTTGTGAAAGTTTTTGAAAAAGAATTTGAACACTGGTTCTTTTAAGTATGTGCTAGCTTTAGCAGAGGCTTATAGAAAAGAGATCATCTGACTCATTCTCCAGATGACACTTCTTGCCGTTCTTAGAAGATCCAAGAGTTGTCATTCATTCATTCTGGTATTCACTGCATTTCATATCCTATAGAAGACAAAAATAATACTCAGATTCAGTCTCAAAATATAGGTTGCTTTGAGCATGTACATAAATATGAATATATTCCAGATGTAAAGTGTATGGTGAAAAGTACAAGATAGAATGGTGAGCTAACCCTGGGATAGGTTAAATCTAGTGCATAACTATACTGTTCTGGAAAAAGAGATTGAAGAGTATTGGAAACCACTGAAACATTACTGGAGACCTCTGCAGCAGGCTCCAGTGTCCAGCTCAGTGTAAGATGCAAGACTGAGAAAAAAAGAAACTAAACGACAGAACCAAGAGAGGTAGAAAGCAGGGTACTAAGGTGACCAATGATTTCATCTTTTTTAAAAAAATTGATTTTATTGGTACATTTTATGCACACATTCTGATTACAATCCACATTGAGAATTTGTATGAAATGACTTAATTCTCAGTTTTTCTCATTCCTCTGCCTCACCACAACCTCCACCCTCTATACACATAAGCTTTGTTTACTTTTCTTCTTTAATCACCAAATGTTTCTTTCCTTTCTTTAGTCACCCTTGAAACTGGCAAAGGCACTGATTAGTCCAAGCCACTGATTTTAGTTAGTAAACAATTTGGGTAAGGGTGAGCTACATGCAAGGCAGTACTACATGTGAAGATGCACAATGTGTGGTTTCTATGGAAATTCATGTAAATGAGGCTTGTAAAATACAAAATGACAAAGCACTCTCACATTAGGAACAGACGAAAAAATAATTGTCTGTAATTAGAACGTTGTCCTTCTAGTTAATAAAGTTTTAGTTATGGGAATGGAATTTGGGTGCAAGTTACTCTGACTCAGCACATAGCTTTGGCTGCACTCATTTCTATAGATAAGCCAATTGTGGGGTTAACTTTGTAGCCTGCACAGCTTACAGCTTGTGTCGAGGCATAATCAATATTGAGGTTCCCCATAGAAGATCTCATTATAAAATGGAAAAATAACCCCTCTTCTTGTGTAGACAGAAATTGTATTGTGAAAATATCACCATTATGATATACAGATTTACTATGGTAATAAAAACAGCAAATAGAATTTTTCTCAGAACTAGGAAAAAATCTCCCAAATTTATATATAGCACCAGAAGACACCCAAGAATAGCCAAAGCAATCCTGAGCAACAAGAGCAAAGGGATAGAGGAGGCATTAAAATCCAGACTTCAAAGCGTGCTCAACAGTTACAGTAATAAAAACAGAATCATGCTGGCACAAAAACAGACACATTGACCAAGAGGATAGAATAGAAGATATAGAAACAACACTGAACACCTTCAGCCATCTGAATTTTGACAGTGAGGATAACTTTTGTTGAAGAAAAGATAGTTCTATAACAAGTGGGGTCGAGGAAACTGATTATCTACATGCAGAAGAATGTTAAAATCAAATAAAAATGTATTTGGGGTGAGGGTTGTAGGGTGGACAAAGGAATGAGAAAAAATGAGAAATAAGTTATATCATATACTGGTATAAATTTTCAATGTTGATTGTGATTATGATGTGTATATAAAATATGCCAATAAAATCAATTAATAATAAATAAAAATAGTCAAATAAAAATGGAACAAAAGTCTAGACATTAAAAGAGAAACATGAATCTTCTGGAATATAAAATTGTATCTTGGTTGTACATGATATCAAGAATCAACAAATGGATTTATATCACATTAAAAAGCTTCTGCACAGCAAAAAAAGAGACAACATGAAGAGGAAACCCACAGAATAGGAAAAATAATTTGGCAGCTACTATTCAGACAGAAGACTCATGACAGGTAGTCTACTTAAAAGCAAAGGACCGAAGTAAAAATGAGCAATTAAAATAAATACATACTTCTCAAAAGAAGTACAAAGGGCCAATAAGTATATGAGAAAATGTTCAGCATTTTTGACTATTAGAGAAATGCAAATCACTACCACTGAGAGATTCCATCTCACTCCTAAAGGAATGGCTTCAATGTCCCCGGCATTGCTGCTGAGCCTGTCCCACCATGCCTGATGTATTTTTCTCATTTTTGGCCATGTTTTTCTTTCACAGTTCTGTCATCCTCCAATGCACAACAGTTTCCATTGCCATTAGTCTGGTAATCCGTCAACCTTCATCTGTTTATGCCTGAACTTTAAGGACAGGACAACTGTACAAGGCAAGGAATGTGTCTAGATGGCGTCAGAGTATCTATCATGGGTTTTTCCTCCGCATCCTATCCAAACCTGATCGTCCAGGCAGGATTCTGCTATGCGCAGTAAAAACACAGCCTGGGACACAGGAGTTGGAAACAAGCCTGTATTCTTTTCTCCTTTTTATCTTCCCCTTTGGATTTGAATATATTTCCTTTCTGAGGCCATTTTAAAGTATACGTTACCTGTAACTACAGATACTTTTTGAAGCAGAGTATTAAACTGGAAATTTTGACCAGGATGTAAATATAAATATTTATGCTATACAATAGAAATTTTGGAATAGATTATCAAGATGCTTATTTTTTTTCACAAAACCTACTTGAAAAGCTGTCATGTGGCCTTGAAAATCCTGCAGCTACAGTGACACAAAATGCTTAAAGGGTAGAAGGGGGGAAATCAAATGAGGAAAAATTTTGGAGAGTGCTGCTTTAAATACCAGACCCCTTCCCCCATCAGACCCCCACTGGAATGAGAATAAATTGGTAGACACTTCCCCTAGTTTAATTTAAGGGCTTTGTAGAAGATGATAATGGACTGCCTTGAAACTGAGAACTCCAAAAGGAAAAATAAATAAAAAAATCAAAACCAAAACAAACAAACAGACAGACAAACAACTCAGACTGGATTAGAGTGGAAAAAACTGTGGCAAAACAAAGGAGAGTCGCTACTGCATCCTGGGAGCAAAAGCACTACCCTTTGACAATGGAGCAGGGCGTGCAGCTCCAAGGGTCAGATGAAGGATCACAATAGAAATGTTTTTGGTCTTTAAAATTTTTTACAAAGACCCTCTACGTTGTTTACAAAAACACTGAAGGGCAAAAAGTAAAATGGACTCATAACCACACTCATGTCTTCTACAATATATTAGCTATTTATTATTTCACTTGCTTAGTCAATAGTTTTTTCTTGTTTACTTCCAGGATGGCCTGCGACTGCCTATATTTAAATTTTCTTTTACCTGAGGAAAAGCACCCAAAAGAGCAAAGACAAATAGTGAAACAGCACACACCTACCCACATGGCTTTCTTTCAAAAGCTTCTTTGGGAAGCCTACCCAGCAGTTCTTGCCTATATATCAGAATTACATTCACATTCCTCCTCAGTGACACCGGAGGCTGGATTAGTGATTTTCACTGCCTACATCACCACCACATCCCGAGTCAAAATTATGTTGCAAAGGAAGGTAGCTTCTAAAAGGAAAGTGAACTACCTGCCACAGGAACTAAGAAAAAAAGACATTAAAACAGCACTCAGATCTCATCATTCAGATGTCCTGATGATGATGTCTTTGACCCCTTTCCTTCAGGGCAGGAAGAGGATGCACCGTGTTTATACAGACAGATTGTTTGGTACCTGAAGTCTACACAGGTTAATCCTGGTCCTTCTATCAATAGAAGAACACTTTGCTCTCATTAATTCCACAGTTACTAGTGAGATTGGAAATGGTTCCCTAAACCGTAGTGGATGAGAAATGGTTTTTTGAATTATGCGAAGTAACACCATTGTGGTAATGAGATTTAAAACCAAAGGGAAAAGAAAGAGAGAAGTGAATATCATGCCAGTTCTTTTCTGCTCAGGAAGAATATTTTCCTAGATTAATTCTCATTACCTCAGTTACAGAGAATGAAAACTTCTGTAAAACTTTTGCAAGTTTCTTCTGATAGTCACTGACAAATTCCAAATTTCCAATAACATGGCTAAGCTGCCTCTCATCCTTATAAGATTGACAGTAAGTGAAAGGAGTAAGAGCACGAAAAGGATACAGAAAAGGCCTCAAAATTTGCTTCTGTTCTTTGCATTCTACCAAGGACCTGGCTGTCGGTCTCCATTTCCTGCAAGGCAGTATGATACAAGCTAGAGAGAACCAAAGATACAGACTTAAAGGGAAAGCAGGGATCTGGGGTGGTCTAAGCTGTTCTGGCCAACAAAGATAAAAGGCTTCTGAAACTTCTAGTATTTATTGATTACAAGAGAGGGAAGGAGGGCAGGGTATATTGAGACATCTGGTGACAATATGTGAAGCCTATGGTGACTGTGGTTATCCCAGGCAAGGCTGTAAAGGACAGACGCTGCTTTCTTGCAGAAGACAAAAAACAGAGATCAGGACTGGGTTGTAATTAACCAGCAACCCATCAGGTCAGTGAGGGAGCCTATAATTCAGGGAAAGGAATTTAGTTGGGAGTCACACTGACCTTAGTTGGATGTTAGCTCAACAAAGCCTGGCTGTTTCATAGACCAGGACTTAGATCTCCCGGGCAGCCATTGGTAGACGAGCTTTGCTTGCCCAGCTCTGCCATCTGATATGCCCATGTGAGTCACATAGGTTTCAGTCAGATTTCTAATACAATACAGCTGAATTGTGGGAAGGCAAGAAGCTTGTGCCACTTATAGCCTGTTAGTAAACTGGGCAGTGGTGTCCACTGTAATCGTGATTTTTTTCTCTTTTGAAACACTCCAAAGATTTGCCTTTTAATGCAAAATTCTTTGTGTCCAAGTGGCAAAGACTTTCTAAAGATACTGTTTGACAGCTGGCACTATGAATTGTACAAAGTAGGCTTGGAGAATGTGAATGACTTATTGCAGTGAGCTTGTAATTTAAGTAGGTCTCTTAGTGTTTTCTCTTAAATGCAGTTTACTTTTTGTGGCAGCTTTGGAGTGTTCTGCTGTCTCATCATGGAGTCTTTTCTTCTTTATAAAGATGCTTTCCAGCAACATTTATACTCATTTTGTCCATGGTTAGCTTGTGGGCTTATGAAAACTATGACTGAGACAAGAGTGTAGTACAGGAAAAAGGAAGAGACAGAGGCAATTAAAATAGTGGGAAGACCACATGTTGACTAAAATAAATGTTTGCTTATGATGTAGTCTGCCAGCAGGGCAGCTGTAGTATTGAAGTAATCAGCGAATTTACTACTCTAAAGATTCCTACCAAATGTAGCTTAACTTATCCCATTCACTGATGGGGTTTTAATAAAATCTGAAAGGACTTGATTTTTTATGGTCTTTGTCCAGTAAAACCTCTCTGCTAATGTCAATCTACATTTGGAGTTGTTACACAGAACTAGCATCATTGCCTCAGCTCCACCTCTGGGCGTCAGATATTAAATCCGGCCTAACATTATTGCTTATCTGACAGGAGGTGGACTGAAGGGAATAATGTGAGCAGTGGGTTTGGCTATAAATGCAGAAGAAATATCATCCCCTTGCTGCATTGCTCAGTTCCTGTTACAGAGGCTGCAGAAGTGAGGTGAGACATTCATAGAAATTCTCCAGTTTAAACCACAAACTGGTTTAATTCTCCTACTTTTATTGCAAACTTTGGACTTCTGTAGACAGTTGCTAACATAACTGTATCTACTTCTGCCAATCTGTAAATTCAAAACATTCTTGAAAATTTCCCTTGTATCTTAACTAGTTAGCACTGCTAAAACCTATATGATAGGTTGGGTAATTTAAGAAACAGAAATTTAATTCTTTCAGGTTGACAAATTGAGGAGTGTAAGTTCAGGGCACTGATAAATCTGGTGTCTGTTGAAGGCTTGCTTTCTGGTCTCCAGAAGATCATCTTATTGCCATATTCTCACATAGCTGAAGGACAGCTCACTCCTTAGTTTTTATAATAAATACACCAATCCCATTTGTGAAGGCTCACCCTCATGACCTAACTGCCTCCCCAAATCTCTCTCCCCAAGTATCATCACACCTGGATTGGGGCTTTAATGTATAATTTTGTGGGTAGGTACATATATTCAATCCATTCTACTTTCTATCAGTGGATTTCTCCCAAATATCAGAAGACCCTACACCCTAGTTTACCTGAGTCAATCCAAGTTGCAGCTGTTGTTCTTACATAGTAACAATACATTCTTTCATTCCTAAACATATTTGCCTAATTCTGCCATCTCAGCTAAGGAGAAAAAGCAAATGTTATCCCCTTCTCCGAACTCAAGGGGAGCTTTGTTTGCATGAGTGACGCTGCCTGTCTACACATAATGGTCACCTCTGTAGTTAGTACTTATTCCAACCCTGGAATAGATGATAATAATCTTTCTTCAAAAGATGAAAAAGAAAATAATGTGGTTTGCAATCCATACCAAGGAAAACAGATAACCAAAGAAACATGAGGCTTAGGGGAGCTTCATGCCCACAACAAGATTACTTTTCCTACTATAGTAAAACTTCCTTAGAATATATCCATCTGCAACAGCAAAGTACAGATTCACCCATAGAGACTTAATTCAGTAATTGCAACTTGGTCAAACATTAACAGGGTTCTGTTTTTATTTTTAACTTCCATGTGTAATTAGAAAAATGTTGTGCTTCCGTGGCTTTTAAAGAGCAATTACTTCCTCATTGGAGGTTCCCAAGAAGAAAGAGGCCCCTTTGAGATATTCTAATTGGATAATGAAGCTAAGTTAAATATATTTTGAGTGGCAAAAAAGTGCTTGCTGAGAGACAACAGAGTAGCTGTGCTTGTCAGACAAACAGGCACATCGTGAAATATTCACACACGGGGGCTCGTGATGATACAGCTATCTTTACTGCAGTCATATGCTTTCTGATCTTATGCTAACTGCAGTGGTGGGCAGATGTGATTTTTTTATATATATAGATGGGAAAAGTAAGGCTTGGAGATAGCTCTACATCCCCTCACATGAACTAGAGATGGATTCATGGGTAGATTTAGGCAAATGACTTGATCTGAACTTCTAATTGTGGTGGCTGAAAGCCCACCTGTGTAGGGCCTGACTCACAGAAAGCTCTTTAGCAATGATAAATGACTGTCATTAGGGTCCTCCTCATCTTCCTTCCCAACATTATCATTGCTGCCCCTTTTGACCATAAATGTTGCTGGAGACCAAAGTAGTCAGAGGATGGCATCAATAAACTCATTAATTGTTGATCTTTTAACTGCCACAAAAGAAATTACCTTGATACACTGTGAATATGCCTCAAATCCAATTAGAATTTGTCAGTATGGTGTTTTCCAAATAAAACAGAGAACTATGTTACTAGTTACAAATTTTATAAATAGAATGTATATGTTATAATATATCTATATCTATCTATCTATCTATCTATCTATCTATCTATATATATATATATATATACCTTCTTCTTTATAAACCATACACTTTCATAGCTCTGAGTTTTTTAAATCTATTTTTATGCTTTTTATTGCCAAAGTATAACTATATTATAGTCTTATAATTCTACAATATGTATTTTATATCTTTTTATTTCTACAAATTGGAAAAATACTTTTATTAACTTACCTTAGAAAAATAGAAACAAATCTGTGAAAATTCTACATTTAACTATCTGAATTTATTTGCTAGGGAAATAAATCCAATCAACCAGATCTTTTACATTTATTGTCCCTTCAGTGGATCTATATATACAAATATTTGTTTGAAAACATACTAAATTCTGTATTTCCAGCTGAGTGTTTTCTTCCCACTGGTCTATTTGGGAGCCACACACCAGATTCTGCTGTGCTGTTTGAGGACCCCTCTCTGGGAACTCCTCTAGAGGTCAGTCTATAAGCCACCCAAGAAAATCTGTACTTTCTGCCATAGTTTTCAATCTTCAGGGGAGCTTTGGTGGAACATGAACAACTGGCTCACCATTGCAGTTAGAACACCCGGGCTTACGTGATTTCTTCAAATTTTTCCAGTGATGCTAAATGGCAAAGTCTGACAGCCATCTCTTTTTATTTAATAAACAGAAGCACTCAGTTTCTCTTTGAATGATTTTTGATGCTAATATTTAAATCTATCATGAAAATATAGAAATAGATCTTTTTCAAAAAGATGAAAGGAAGTAGGAACAAAAATGATAAATTAAAATATATTATGTGAGCCAACTTCCCACCAGGACTATAAAAATTATCTACTGGGAAAATATACTATTAAAAAATTCCAAAGGAACCTTTAAAAATGCATAGCCTGACAATGTGTTATATCTTCTCAAATTAATAGCCACGTTTTTTCCCAACTGTGGGAACTTACTGCTAGAATAAGTACATATCACCTCACGGGACCCATTTAGAGAAAGCACAAAATCATTTACAAAAATATAGTGTACAAAGATATTCATTTATTGTCTTACTAATGAACAATTGGGTTAAGTTTTAGTAATTATGAAAAGACTTGCAATCAACATTTGCTAGCAAACTTCTGTGTGAGCATGTCTTCATTCCTTTCTCATAAAAACCAAGGAGAGGATTAGCTGAGTCATAAGTCAGCCATAAGAATTTATGCGTATGAGAAATTGCCAAGCAATTCTCTAATATCATAATGTAATTTTATCATCTAATCGTCAGTGTGTGAGACTCTCATCACTTCTCCTTGTCAGCATTAAATACTGTCAGACATGTTGATTTGGCCACTGGGAAAGGCATGAAATGTGGTGTGATAATGGTTTAAACTTACATTTGCTTGCCGATCAATGATATTGAATGTCCTTTCTTGATTTTACAATCAATTTATACACATTGTCTTGTGGCATGCCTGTTCAAGTATTTTTGGCCATAATTAAAGTTTTTTTTTAAATATTCAGATAACTGTAGATTTATATGTAGCTGTAAGAAGTAGCAAGAGATGTCCCATATATCCTCTTCTTATTTTGCCCCAGCTGTCCATGTATAAAATTATGGTATAATTTAATATCAACCAGGATATCGATATTGAGTCCACCTATTTTATTCATATTTGCCCAGTTTTATGTACACTCATCTGTGTGGATGTGTGTAATTAGTTCTGTGTGCCTTTGTAACATGTCCATGTTCCTGTGTCCATAATTACAGTCGAGACACAGGACAGTTCCTTCACCACAAGGATTGCTCATGCTGCTCTTTTATGACCAGCTCGCCCCTTCTGACTCTTCTTAAACTCTGCAAGTACTAAGTTGGTCTCAGCTTATAAAATTTTATCATTTAAAAAATATAAAGTGGCCAGGCCTATAATCCAAGCACTGGGGAAACTGAGTCAAGAGGCTTGCCACAAGTTTGAGGTCAACTTGGGCTGCATGGTAAGATCTTGTCTCAAAACAGTGAAAAAATGTAAAGTATCCATCGATGGATGAATGATAAACAAATGCTGTATAGACACACAATGAAATATAACTGAGCCATAAAAAAGGAAGTAATTCTGTCACATCATGGATGAACATTGAGGACCTCAGGCTAAGTGAAATAGGTCAATCACAAGAAAGATGCCACCTATGTGAGGATTCTAGAGTAGTCTAATTCCAAGAGTAGAAAATGATGGTTACCAGAAAGTAGGGGGAGGGGAAATGGGGAGTTGTTTAATGAGTAAAGTGCATCAACTTTGTGGAATGAAAGAGCTCTGAAAGTTGGTTTTAGAACAATAAGAATGGAAACATGGAAATATTTGAGCTGCTAAATTTTATGCTGTGCATTCTAACAAGAATTTTAAAACAGTTACCTGAATAAAACCATATAGCATGTAACTGTTTGGGATTGGCTTTTTTTCCCTCCATATGAAAAAGAGGGAAATTCAAGTTGCTACATAGGTCAGTAGTCAGTTCCCTTTTTGGCCGAGCAGTGTTCCACGGTATGGATGCCCCGGGTGGTAGCCATTCATCTATTGAAGATGGATGTCTGAATTATTTCATTTTTCACTGTTATAAATAAAGCACTAGTAATTATTTATGTAAAGGTTTTTGTGTGAACATTGGTGTTTCATTCTCTGAGATAAAATACCCAGAAGTAGAATTACTGGGTCACTTGGTAATACAGTTAGGATGCATCCAACTGTCATCCAGAGTAGTGATACCATTTTGTACCCCCCCCCGCCCCCAGCCATGCATAGACGATGCAGTGTCTGCACTCACCAGCATGTGACGTATGACTGCTTTTTAATTTTAACCATCCTAATAGTTCTTTGGTGATACTAATTTCCATTTGCCTTATGTCTAGTGAAACTGAACATATTTTGTGTATCCACTTGCCATATGTACATCCTCTTCAAATTTGTTTGTTTTTCCCCATATTTTGCTTGGGGGTTGAATTTGCTGCTGTTTTCAATAGATGAATTATTTGGACATTTGTTCTAAAGTGTGAAAGATTTTCCATCTAAAAAACTATTATGTTGTGGTTTAAAAAACCCCATATAATATAAAATTTAACATTTCAACCATTTCTAAGAGCACAGTTTGTTTAGAAATAATTTCATATAGTCTTTTCAGCGTGGGTGTGTGCTTTATTTATTTCCCTGATTTCTGAGTCTGGAACTTTGAGTACTACATTGAGTAAAATTGGTAATAGTGGTCATCTTGTTTATTCCTGAGTAGAAAAAACTTTCACTGTTTTGTTATTAAGTATCATGGAATTAATGATGATGTTAACTATGTGCTTGTCATATGTGGCTGTTAATAAGTTGTGATGATTTCCTTATGTTACAGTTGGAGTTATTTCTTCAAGTCCAATTGGGAATGCTATATATCTATGTGTAAAGAAATGAAATTAGATCCATACTTTGTACCTTAATATCAATTCAAAATTGATTAAAGACTTAGTTAAGATCTAAATGTCTAAAATTCCTAGAAGAAAATTAAGAAAACTTTCATGATATTGGTCTTGGCAATGATTTTTTTGGATATGACACAAAATTCACAAGGAACAAAGGAAAAAAATAAATGGTTTTGCATCAAACTAAGAAGCATTTGAACAGAAAAGAATCTAGTGATTCTTTTCAAATTGAATGAAACATAGCCTATAGAATGGGAGGAAGTATTTGCAAATCACATATCCAATAAGAGGTTAATATATGTAATATAAAATAAACTCCTGGAAAGTGCAGTGAAGGGTTATGTGCTGGTGGAGATGTGCACGGGAAGGTGGGACCCACAGGCAGAGGTAGTGGTTATAACTAAGAGGATGAAGGTGAACTTGAAGCATGCTCCCACAGAGTAGAGTTACCAGTCCCTTTCCTTCAGATGAATCTCCATAGAGACTCTCAACTCTATCTCAGACACTGTGAGTCTACATCATTTATGTATTCCTTGGGTGATTCTGATGCACATCACTAGGGGAATACCACTCATATGAGTGTGTGTGTGTGTGTGTGTACCTGATCCACTGTGGCCAATGGGTACTCTCAGGCATTGAATAATTTCAATTTTCAACCCAGTCATCAATACAGACCCAGACTTGAGTTCTTCTGATGGCTGAAATTTTCATAGTGAGCTCAAAACTGAGGGATTCAGCAAAAGTCCCAGGAATATAAGAACTTTCACTGGATTGTAGCACCTTTAACTAGATTGTCCAATGTCAGCAAGGTAGAGGGTGAACAGAGTCCCCACACAATTTTAGAAAATTCATCTTTATTTAATAGCAGGGCCTGCAGTGTGAGGCCATTCCAATGAATATGTACACCATCCGACGTCTCCAGTTTTCTCCACTCTCCTTCATTATCTTGGTTCCCGATTCACCACTTTAAAAAACCTAAGGATGTAAGAAAATGTTGCAGTTACTCAACTGTCAGTGCTGACCCTTGACAAACCAGTTAACATCTGTGGGCCCATGAAACTGAAGAGAGATTTTTGTTTCTTCCATGCATATTTACTGAGCATGTATCATGCACTCTGCTCAGCACTAAAAGACAGGGACGGGGAATGGGGGCACCCTACAGCCAAGAAGTTGTTGCCTCTCTCTCTTCCAAACCTGCCATCAAGGGAAAATCTCTGTAGCTGCTTCAGTGAGGACAGAGAATAACATACGTCTGATCCAGTCCACCCCAAAGTCTGCCCAGATCAAAAGAAAGTACCCAAGGCCCATGGAGAAGTCTTAGAACTCCTTCCCTGGGCTCTGGTTTCTCTGTCAGGTAGACCTCACTGAGCAGGGGCTCTATGCTCAGACACTAGGTCCTGACAATACACTGCAAACAGCACCACTGTACTTTCCTAATCATTTGGTTGATGGCCTCTAGCATCTTAGATCCCTAAGATTCTCTCAATTTCCACAACTGAAATGTTCTTGGTAGGGCCTAAGGGATTTGTAAATTTAATGAGCTCTCAGGAGACCAGGTAACTAAGCACAGCACCCAGCTGAGACTCCTGACAACATAGGTAGAAAGGGAGAGGATCTAGCTTAATTCCGGAAGATCAACACACTCAAGAAAACCCTGGCTTCTGGCCCATGAAAGCCACTGCTGGATGAGGTAACATTTATCTCCCCATAGGACCCCATCAACTTATGTACCTGGGATGGTGAGTTTGCTGCCATTGGACAGACAGTCTCTCCACATCACTTTGAACTTGACAGGTCTATAAATTCAGAGCAGTATTTTACTTCTTTGAGTTACAGTAGTTACTATCAAAATAGATGGTAGTGTCTGTTTCCTGGAGTTAGAAAGGTTTAAATGTGTTAATATATAAAAAACACTTATCATGGTACAAAGAAAACATCCAAATAATTTTGTTGATATCAATATCAACAGACTCTGGTCTAGAGGTCAAGAAACATGCTTTTATCTTCTTCTACTGAACAACTGAAGAACAGGGGCTAATTCTGCTGGTGTTAACCTGATATTTCCACATGTCCAAAATCCATAAATACACACTCATTAGAAAAGAACTGGGGTAGTGCTGTCCTTCTCTCACCTCTACTTCCCTAACTCCATTCTCTCCCCACCAGTTCTGTCTTTGTTATGATTTATTTTCTTCTTCACAAGTATTTTTAGTTTATACAGTTAGAATAACAAAATCTCATGAGTACTAGTCACATATCAGCCACAGTTCTCTTATAGTCCAAATAATCCTCTACCCAACACTTGGAGGTAAGCACTATTATGATATTTGTTTTACGATGAATAAACTGAAGACCAAATAAGGTTAGATGACCTGCCGCAAGTCATAAACTTAAACATGATGGGAATAGGAAGGAGCCTGGCTGACTGTGCTGATGATTCTGAGACACCGAAGAAGAGAGAGGGAGAGGGAAAGAGAGAGAGATTTGCCACATGGTGTGTGTGTGTGTGTGTGTGTGTGTGTGTGTGTGTGTGTGGTGTGGTGTGTGATGTGTGCTATGCATCTGTTGTGAGAATGTGAGAGAGACCTCAGGGGAGGAAAGCATGGAGCGCTTGCCTTGTACACCTGTTCTTCCAGGCCCCTGTAGGCCACCATCTACCTTGCAGCACTGCAGACCTCGCTCCTTCCTCCCAGCTAACACAAGAAGGTGTTCTCACTGTGCCTCTGGAGAAGAGAAAACAGGAGGGGCAAGGTAGGAGTATGAGTACAGCCATTTGGCCTCCTGCCTTTTCTCATTGTTTTCCATCTTTGGCCTTGCACTGCCAAGCCTCCAACATTTCTCAGTCCCTGCCTCCCACAGTGTCTCACAGGTCCAGTGCCTGGTGGGATGCTGGCCCACAACACCAAATTCCACAAGTGGATGTGAACAGATGAGTAGCACAGCAGGCTGCTTGATCTCACCCTTGAAGCAGATTCACTCCAAGCCACTGTGGGCTTGTTGCCCAGCTAGTGTCCCTCAGATTGGATTAGAGTCCTTCTGCCTGGACAGAAGGACTGATCACAGGTGGGGCTTGACTCTGCAGCCCTTCCACGTGGCTGCCCTTGGAAGCCTCCTGAAAACATCTCTGTGGGTTGCAGAGGGAGGAGAGGATCTTCTTGTACTCCCTGCGGAAGTTCTGGTTCAGGAGCCCATAGACAATCGCATTTAGGCAGCTGTTAAAATAAGCCAGGAAGTAGCTAGTGACAAAGAGCCCTTCTGGGATCTGGGAAGCCATTTGCTTTGGGTTTATGGCCACAGCAAGACCGATGCAGTTAAGGGGGGCCCAACAGATGGCAAAGATCACGAACACCACAAACATGGTTAGAAAGCTCCGCACATTACTGGGCCGCACACGCAGCTTGTTCTCTGACTTGGCCTTCCTTCGGGCCTGAAGCACTAGTACCCAGATTCGCAGGTAACAGAAGGTCACTACAGCAATGGGGAGGATGAAGTGGATAACGACCACTGCTGCCGTGTACTGGGCGCTGGTGGTCTGGATGAAGGTGCAGGAGTAGATGCGCGGGTCGTACTCCAGGGATCCCACGAAGAAGTTGGGCACTAAGGCCACAAGGGTAAGGAGCCAGGTGAGGCCGATGTACACAGGGATGTGCCAGTGCTTGCAGACCTGGTGGTAGACCACGCTGTGGCAGATGTAGCAATAGCGGTTGATGGCGATAGCAGCGATATTGAAGACGGAGCCAATAACACTCAGGCCCATCACAAAGGCGCTGGCTATGCAGTGTGCTTGCCCCAGGGCCCAGCCATCATAGAAGATCGCCAGGAGGGTCAGTGGGTAGGGGTACAAGGCCACCACCAGATCAGCCATTGCCAGGCTTACCAAGAATAAGTTACCTGAAGCAGAAAACAGAGCATGAGTTAGCAGAGACCTTGCAATTCCTGTTTTTGTAGAACATCCTGTCCTTCAGTGACTTCCAGAACTAGAAATAGAAACCAAGTACATTTAGAGACAGAGTCTCTGTGTCTCTGCTCCTTGCTGTCTGATTGAAGCAAGTTACTTAGGCTGTCAGAGCTCACTTTTGTTGTTTGCACTATGAGGATAATGATCCCTACCTGTGGCAGAGCTCCTTGGAGACACAGTGAGTGGACTTAATGAAAAACATTCTAACACAGGCACAGATGCACTGGGACTTTACATTGTTTAAGCTCCTGAAAGATATTGGAGTAAGAGAACCTGAAAGTCAGAAAGGTGGATTCAACACCACTGCCCTCCCTAAACCCATGCCTCCTTGTAGATGCCTCTGATAATCTCTTTTTGTCTTCTCACTAATTAACATGCTACTTTCTAAATGTCTGTAAGTCATTTTTCTCTATGTGAATTGCATTTTGCAGCTGTCATAAAAGGCTTGTGAGTAGGAACTGTGTGTTTGCAATATTCCTTGTGTGTGCTGTCCAGAGCCCACACTCTGCCAGGTGGCCAGGTTGATAGCCACTTACAATGGTGCAGAGTCTCTGTCTTGCAGGGGTGGGGAGTCACTGTGATAGTTTATTGGCTCAGCTTTCAGAGTTCTTCTGCTTTGCCTGCACATTCACAGCATGCCTGATCTGCCTCTCTTCTCTGAGTAGAGATGTCTTCACACATAGTCGGAGCCTCAGGAAACGACATACAGCCCAATCAGTAAACTTAAAACATGTCCTGGGCCACAGTCCTTGGAAGGAGACAGGGTTCCCTCCAATAGCACAGGCTCTGTTCTGCTAGTGTTGACTTCTACAACCAATACTTGCTCATGAATAAAGAACTTAAAACCTGGAAGTTTTTAAACATAGAGCTTGGGGCATGAACAGCTCCATCACTAATGGCGTGCACGTTATTCACCATGCTTTGTAGTTTATGAGTATCTATCCTATGCTCAAAAGATAACAGATTCCCCCTGAAAGGCCTCTCACCCACAGTTTGCACTGGGAATGGACTTTCCAGTCGTCTGAATTCTTGCCGCATGGTGACATGCAAACTGCAGCCTTGAGTAGAGATGGTGGGCAGGATGGTTTCACAGGAAGAACTTCCAAGTCACCAATGTCAAAGATGCTCCACTGCTATATGTGCTTGGTCTTCAGAGGCTGATGTGGCTAGCTCGGAGTCCAGAGCATTGGGCAGATGGAAAGGGCTCCATCTAAAAGTCAGAGAGGCCAGCCCACGGTCTGGAGTCCAGGTGTTATGGGGGAAAGGGAGGATCAGAGCATCCAACTGGGGCTTCACCCAAGTCAGAACTGCAAGTGAGCAGGCTCCATGTTTGGCCCTACTGCCTGACAGAAGTGGGGAAAGGGCTGCCCTGGCCTTCCTTGTCTGACATGCATTCTCACCCTCTACAGGTAAGAGTCCATGTACTTGTGGTGCTACCTCTGGGGCTGGGAGTCCAGAAGACTCACAGGCAGCCTCCTTGAAATGCCTATTGTGGTTTCAGTGGCCCTGGGGTCTCGCTACACAGTATCAATGGAAAAGAAGCCTATTGGTTTCTTGTAAGTTCTTAGGACATATTACTTTTATACTCAAAGCTAGAATGTGGCCCAAGGAAGACAGGAGGTAGCTGAATAGAAAGGAACTCATGAGGACTGATTGAGGGCTTTGAGAGAAGGTTCCTATCTCTGAAGATGCTCCACTGGAGGTTCCTGGTAAAACAGACTTATCCTATGAGGCTGAACTGCTGGATTTCTCTCTACTCTGCTATTTGAGGGTCTATTTACTTTATAGATTCCCCCTTCCTAGCTGTTATTTTAGGGTAACAAATGAAAGTCTGAGGGTCTGGTTGAGATGTAGAGGGCCTTTCCAATGACTTCTCAGCCTTGCTGGTTGTCTCTGCTGCCCACGGTCTCAGACTCCTGGTCTGACTGCACTTGGTTGCCCAGGAGTAAAGGATTTCTTCTCTAATTTCCCAGCTTTAGCTGAGCCCAGAGACTATGTCTTATCAGAATTTTAAATGTCCTTTTAAAATTTGGAGATGGTGCTGATAGTTACTGCTATGATCTCAGTTCTGTTACCCTGGCCACAGGAATTTGGCTTGCACTACTTCACATTCTCTATGCTCATCCCCTCACCTGCTTCACTTACTTCTTTTTGTGGGGGGAAATCTCTCCCACTCTGCCCCTCTTCCCCACCCCCACACTCCATCTAGTTGTTACTATGAGGAAAATCTCTCTTTTAAGCAAGGTTGGTCTGCACAGGTGCGGCTGGTTTCAGAATGAGCCAGAAACCTGCTCTTGCTGCTGGAAAGCACAAGCAAAGGAAGCTGAGAGCGGCTGAGAGCTGGTGCCAGGGCAGCCAGCTGTTTCTCTGGGAAAGCCGAGTCAAGCTCTGTGGTGTTAACACGGTTCAGCCCCTAATAATGCCCCAGAGGCTGGCAAACAGCTTGTAAGTACTGAGACGAGCACATTCGACTCCACGTGGAAAGTGATTCAATTACTCTCTCCTATCACACCGGCTGTTCCTAAAAGGCTGAAATCAACCAGTTCCTGCTATAAGCTCATCTGCCCAGTCATGCTACTATCTCCAGGCGGTCTTGGAAGGATTCCAAATTAGGTGAATATAATTCTTGTGTTGTTTCCCACCTATAAGAAGCCAAGACCTATCAGGATGAGAGTTGAGAGGAAACCCAGTTCTCTATCTATTTCTCCTCCAGACAGGTAAGGAATCAATCAGCATGCACACAGCATTGCTCCTCATCCTATGCACATGATTTTAATGAATATTTATATCACAAGTCGCGGCAGCACTCATTTCCATCTGCCTCCATCAGTCAGGATGTGTAGTGGAAATGAGGCCTCCACAAGGGACTCTGCTCAGCAATATGGAATCCCTTCCAGTATTCATATGCTAAGCACATCCTTTCATGCATACAAACACACCACAGTCCCTTTCTTCTTCTCTCTCTTTCCTGGGAAATCAGTTTCTTAACAAGGACAGGTATGAGCTAGCCAGTGTCTATTCTTTATAAGGTAGGAGAATTCTGAAAGGCAAAGCTACCTGTAGCTTATGCTTCTTTTCTCTATGCCTACCCTCTGTGCTCAAAAATTTGATCGAATTGAAATTGCCCCTGGGCATTGAGCTAAAAGACAATGTAGAAATAAATAGATACTGGTTGAGTCATATTTACTTGACAGATATTATTGAATATCTACTTGGCAGTGGCCCCGACTGTGCGAAGGGCTTAGGAAAGCATAGTGAGCAAGACCGACACATTCCCTCTCCTCACAAAGCTTCTGCTCTCATTCAGGATAGAAAAATAAGCAGAAATGAGGTGGGGAGTACAATGAGGAAGCCAACAATTGATTTATTATTGCTAACAGTGTTAAAGTTTTTTTTAAAAAATTCAAATCTTTGTTGGTACATTATGAATACATATATCAAGTCGTCTCATAGTCTGATACAAACTCTCAATGTTGAATGCGATGACGAAGCATTAAACTTTTTTGGCATGAGGTCTTCTTTCATTCTTCTATTAATTTAAATGTGTAATACATGTATTAAGTGCCTGCCACACTTGGGCAGGGCACAGTAGTGGATGAAAGACATGGCCTTTACTGTTGAAATAGTAACATACAGAGACAGCTACTATTCAGGACAGTGAAGCTGGAAGGAAAGAAAGAGCAAGGCAGTGGGGACAAGGGGAATTCCTAAGATGGACCAAGGGTATGGACAGGAGACGGAGCTCTCTGGCAGGACATTTCAACAAGGGACTGGCCAGAACCACTGGTAGGACAGCTTCCATCCAGGACACTGTTCACCTCAGGCAGAATATTGTATGAGAAGGTCATGAGCAATAGCAATAATCTCTAATAATGTACATTATTCTGATTACATTCTGGAGCTAGGCAATTTTTTAAAAAAAATAAAAAGATAATATATTAAAATTTGTTTTTATTTTTACTGGTACTAAAATATACAGTTAAAGTGAGCTTCTGATTAGATCCCCAAATTCCCAGAGGGCAGAAATTATTTTCTTATAAGTCATATTTTTAAATGACAACCCTAGGGTGTTAGGATGCATAATACAAAAGCTGCATTGAAGTCTTTATTGCTTTAATGTCAAAAAAAGAAATGCTAAGTAAATTAATAGTATATACAAAAATGTGATCGAGGATATTTCAACCACTTAAAGGAAGACAATATATTTAGCACATAAGAAACATCCATTAAAAACAACAGGTACAAAAATGCAAAACATTTCCCCATAACCATCAAAAGAAATCTCTTGGAAAGTCTTTTGGGGAAGCATTTTATTGTGATAAGTATTGTGAACAGTAGCAACATAACAAGTGATATAGCAACTTGAGGTCGTAAAGTGCAATTATATAAATTGAATCAATGATTTCTCATAAAGATCCTTTACTGTGGAGAGCATGACTTCCATTTTACAGGTGGAGAGCAGATACTCAAATTATGTGAAGTGCTCATACTTATGACAGAGAAAGATCAAGGAACAACAAGAGAAAGAGGAAACCAAGAAAAGAAATTCTAAGAGTAAAAGGCATGGTCTTTAGTAATTTTTTAGAAGTGAAAAAGGGCAGGAACATGTCCATAGAACTTGGTAATTAGGGAGTCAGCAGTGACACTGGAAACTCCAAATTCTTCTGCATGTGAGAGGATGAAATTTTGCCCTCCAGGTTACTCTGTCAATTAGCTTTGCCTTCAAAGGAGAGACATGGAGACTAGTTGTAAAGGAATATTTTCTTTTATGGGAGATTGTAGAGACGTTCTTTTTCTCCTTTGCTCCCTTACATAGGAGTCATTTGTATTTGACAGGTATGATGGGCATTTAATAATGTTACTGTTGTTTTTATATTATTGTTAGCTACACTGAAAGAACA
Organism: Petromus typicus; assembly: GCA_004026965.1. Taxonomy (NCBI): domain Eukaryota; kingdom Metazoa; phylum Chordata; class Mammalia; order Rodentia; family Petromuridae; genus Petromus; species Petromus typicus. The sequence continues at coordinate 40,216 of PVIR01012646.1, forward strand.
GAAGCTCATGAGTTAGAACAGGATCCCTATGAGATAAGATGTAAGAAGTGGCATCATGCGTCACCAAATGATGGGGACACATTCTCAAAAACTTGCCCTTAAGCTACCCATTCTTCATGAACACCCTGCAGTGTACTCCCCTAAACACAGATGGTGTACTCTGCTATTGCCTCAGCTCTCATGGGCATTATTTGTAGATTGTAAACTCTCTAAGATTTGCAATTTTACTTTTTAACATCCTACTTTTACTTTCTAAGCAGTCAATGTTTAAAATTGTAAGACTTGAAAGCTATAATCAATGTCTTCTGAGTTTTGAATATCACGTCTACATACCAAATACAACATTCTGGAAATACAGATAGTTAAACATGGAAAGTCTTTGTACCTCTGGGCCAGTGAGCACTCCAAGGGAGGAATTAAAGAGGATTAAGAGCTTTCCTAATTACGAAAGTAAAAACACAATTATGGGATTTTAAGAAGTGTTTATTTTTGCTTAGTGAGGAGATAATATGGTACTAATGGCTAAAAAGTGAAGTTACATTGAAACATTAGGGAGGGAGATCAAGGTAACTCTGGTATTTGGCTGGAAACCACTGCAGATCCACGTCACCCTGGAGACAAAAAAAACCACCCTGATACTCCGTGACATCCCAGTGAGTGGGTGGTGGTAGAATGAAGCCCGACTGCAGTGGAAGGAAGGAACTGTGAATTCACTAGACATCTTCCTGTTGGTCTTTGTATCTTATAAGTAGTGAGCACTTAACACTGCTAGGCATTGTTCATTACTGTTGTTTTCATATTATTATTAGTTGCACTGGAAGAAAAAGGAAGAGCCTTATGAACCCAAGAGTAAGATCCTTATGAGATAAGATACGAGTAGAGACACATATTTAATTAAAAACATACATTTATCCTGTTCCATTATACTCATGATTGAGTATTTATGTACTCATTTTGGCATTGGGCAGAGAAGATGAAATGGAAGGGGAACCACACTTCCAGCTTTGCACTAACCTACCTGGGAACGTACAACATTGGTACAGGCAAGAATCCCACCTAGGATCTCACAGGTGGGTGTTGGTTCCTGCTAAGAGATGGCAAGACTCAGCCCTCTTGGGTGCCTACTGGAGGGATGGCTTTCCTAGGGCTGGTAGAATAGACCCTGCATAAACACTGACCCATGTGCGCAGCAAACACATGCTCCACATTCTTCGGTGGAATATCAAAGTCAGCTACTTTATGTCCCAGCCTTAAATGACTGAAACACATTCCAGAAATGCCAGATCCACTCATTAACACCTCCCCAGTGCCTTTTCAACCCAGACACAGCACGGAAGTCCTCAATCAGACCACAGGTCCCATCTGGTACCTAGGATCTTGGAGTCAATGTATCCACAGAGCCAAAGGAAGCGAAGTGATGCTGTTGTGCTTCCTTCCCTGATCCCACAGTGAGGACAGGGATGGTTCTCTCAGTTCTCATGTGGGGGACTTTCTGGATGGTGTAAGTGGTGGCTAGAAGGTCACGTTTTATAGGCAACTTAAAGTGGAACGAGAGGATAAATTCCTTGAGAGGACTCATTCAGGCTCACTTTCAGAGAACTGTGGTCCAGCTGGAACTTGATCACTCTAGCCATCTGGCAGTAGTGAGATAGCAGGTACACCTTTGGGAAGGAAGGGCCTGGGGTAGCTCCTAAGGACAAGAGGGAGGCATACTTTGGGCTTTGATGCTGAGCTCCGTGACAGGTCTGTGCTATCTCAGAGAGCTACACTAGTCATTCCTGCCCTGCTGCTTTCCAGGTACCTTGTTCATCCACAGTCCCTGTGTTTCTACAGAGATACCTTCAGTTGCTACTGTGTTCCTGGTTTTGTGAGATGCAGTGGAAGAAGTCTCTGTTTCATTCAGTCCAGTGGGAAGAGAGACAAAGCGATAGCACAGTCAGGCGGGGGCTGTTCTGGAGAAGGCACAGGGCAAGATGGAAGCCTGAAGAGAGAAAAGCGTCATGTCATGTAGAGCATTCAGAACAACTCTCTGGGGAATTGCTGGAGGGCATTTGAAGAAGGAGAAGATGGAGATGACTCAAGAGGAATTAGAGCCTGTGTGGCCGAAGCCCCCACTGGGAAGAGTGACCGGAGGGAGATGAGCTCATAGTCGGATGGGTCCCACTGGCCACGGATGGTTACGGGAGCTGTATCACAGAGGAGACACTTTTCTAGGGATGGAGGAGGCCAGGGGGCTCTAGCAATAGTAACAGTCACTGGAGGAGGAAGCAAGGAAAACCGTCTACAGGATAGATAGAGGATGAGGGTGGAAGTCAGAGGCACAGGAGTAGAGAGTGCAGAAAAGAAGAAAAGTGAGAAATAGTCTAACTAAAAGAGGGTTCCAGAGTTCGAGTATCTGGGAGATGAAGAGAGGAAGGAGATCTAGAAGCAAGCATGGGGCAACTCAGGGGAGTGGTCATGTGTCACAGGGACCGAGGAAGAGTTGGAGATGGAAAGCGTCACACTGGTGACAGCCAAATACCAGACAGCCATTTTCCCGCGAAGGGAAGGAGAGAGGTGGCGATGGTATTATGGGAAGATGATACAATCAAGGAAGTTTTTTGTTTCTCATATACACGTAGGAGGGGGCTAAAGGGAAAGAGGCAGAGGTAGAAAACAGGGAAGAAAGAAGGAACTTGATGAAGGAACCTTCCTGTCAAACTAGAAGGTGGAGACCCAGGCGACAATGGCAGGCAGAGAGAAAGTCCTGTTAGGGCTGTGTCTAGATTCCACCTCAAAGCCTTGTGGGGTCATGGGGGGCTGGATCTAGCGTGTGTGAAGCAGAGATTAAATGCGGGATCTGGGATCAAAGGCTCCCAGGGTAGGGAATGAATATGTCTGGTTTTGGCAAAGGGACAAAAGGATCAGAAATGCCAAATACCGTTTTCTAATCATAGCTTGCTTTTACCTCATGTATACTTTCCTTCAAAGGTCATAATAACATCTTTTAAGATGTTTTCAGATATCAGCCACCGTGGCTGACGTCTGTTAGAAAACTTAGGTCTCCTTATTAATACTAAGTTTTCCATGTGATGGCTAAGAGCTTACGTTTATAGTTTTGGCTTGTTTTTAGATTAAAATTCTCCAGTCACAGTCTCCCCATCATGAAAAGATTCTCCTATATAATCATTTACAAAAAGTGGTCCTTCTAAATGGTCTCGCACCTCAGAAGAGCATTTTCAAGCTTTACATCGATTTTCTGCTCCTGTCTTTGTATTTTAATTCAGACTGATATTTGAGTTGCCCCGTAAGGCTCAAGACGGGAAATTACAAAATTAGCAAACAGGTCACTGAGCTCCTTCCCCAGGCTGACGCTGTCAGAGCTCGCCAGCGACCTGTCAGCCACCTTGCGCACCCTTCCTCCCTCTGGTTTGTTTCCTCAGACGAGGAAAATCGAAATGAGAATGGATTGAATGGAAAGTACTTTCAGAACTGCAACGCGATCTAAGTAGATCATTGTCTCCATTTCACAGCTGATCTCACACATATTCCTAATCTTCAGGAAATACCATGTTATCTCAAAGCAGCTTTTTCTGTCCAAGCAGAGCCAGCGACCCAGCTACAAACGGGTCTGCGGATAGTTGGAGATGAGTTTTTAACACGAAGCCCTCCCACCCCCCAGCACTTCCGTGAGCCTACTCCGGGAAGTCTCAGCACCCGCCCTGAGGAGCAGTGTCGGAGATGAGGAGACTTCTGCGGCCGAGCGGGGGCGCCACTGAGCGGGACTCGCGGGAGCGCCGCAGGGAGCCGAGTGGGTTCTGGCGACGGCGCGGCCTCCCCGAAGGGCAAGCGAGGAAACCTTCGCCGGTTTCGCGGGCTCCTGGGCGCGGGGTGAGCCTGGGCTGCGGTCCGAGGCTCGGGGACCCCGACAGCGGCGGAGTC
>PVIR01012647.1:0-20187 GCA_004026965.1 Petromus typicus
CATAACAATACTGGGTGTGGAGACCCACATCCAGCAGCAACCAGTACCACATACCACAGTGCCGGGCGTGGTGGCTCACGCCTGTAATCCCAGCACTCGGGAGGCAGAGGCAGGAGGATTGTGATGTGAGTTTGAGGCTGAGCTGAGGGCCAGCCTGAACCACAAAAAGCGAGACCCTGTCTCAAAAAAAAAAAAAAAAAAAAAAAAAAAAAAAAAAAAAAAAGAAAACAAATGCTAACTACAATTAGTCACAAAACACAGTTAACATAAAACTATCTTTTTTTTTACTCATCAAATTAATCTGAAGAAATTATAAAGTTTGGAACACTACAGAAAGAGATACAAAATAGCCTTATCTAAACTGGATGCATGCACACATGCACTTGTGGACTCATGTACTTGTGGACACACATAAACACACACACTGGGCAATTTAGCAGAAAATTATTTTAAACAAAACAAAACACAAAAAACAAAACAAAACAATCAGCTGAAGATGTAGCTCAGTGTAAAGGCCCTGTGTTCAATCTCCAGAACAAGAGCAAAAGGCATATTCACTTACTTAGCAATTTACTTCCAGGAATCTGAGGAAATATTCCAAAATACAAAATAAAAATCGATCTGCTGATGGCAACTTAAACTAAAATTTAATATTTGCTAATAAACACCATTAAAATGAGTAGATATGAAAATTTATAACACAGAAAAAGGCTTAGATGTGGCACAGTGAGTTAGAAAAGCAGAAAAATTTGCTAAGACTATACCAAAAGGTTCAAAACCAAACAACTTCACTGTGTTCCGCAGCACACCCTAGCTGTAAGAAAACGATCACAACAAAAGTATATACATGGCTCTTACATACCATACTGACTCATAAAAACTAAGAAAATACTGTCAGGATATACTATACATCAAAGAGTCAAAAATTCAGAAGCATTCCTTGATCAATTGAAAAATATATAGCTATTTATATTGAGAGTAATTTCTAAGCATATGATTAATTTTTGACAAACCTATTGCTCTAATGGAAACGTCATCGAGTTTGTGGTCTCCTGCTGCTCCAGGTTTAAAGAATGTGACCCCTCCTTTACAGTAATTAAGTAAGGACTGGGGGAAAGGACTCAGCAGAGGAAGGGACCCTCTCATTCGAATCTGAAAGGGAAGAATGACAGAATACATTAATTGTCAGTAGTATAAATAATTTCTAAAAGAAACTTCTGTAGAATAGCAAGGCAGTTAAGACAACCACACAGAATGGAAACTGTATCAGTTCCTCTACTATTCTAGAAAAACAGCCCTGAAATTAACTGTACTTTGAGAAGTTGACTCACAAATATACTTCAAGAAATTCATTTGATTTTATCTCAAAAGAGGAAAAACGGCTCTAAAATAAGTCATTATATTATGCTCCTGTCACTCATTTTTGCCTATATAGACAGAATTTAATGTAATTCACTTCTGGCTTTCTCCATAGTCATGACAAAGAAAATAAAGAAATACAAGTACTGGGCCAGGGATTTAGCTCAGTGGTTCTGGAGCCTGCCTTGCAAGTGCAGGGGCCTAGGTTAGATACCTGGTAACCACATACAACAATGCTGGGAATGGTGGCTCATGCCTGTAATCCCAGCACTTGGAAGGCAGAGGCAGGAGGATTGCTGTGAGTTCAAGGCTGAGCTCAGGGCCAGCCTGAACTATAAAAGTGAGACCCTGTTTCAAAAAAAAAAAAAAAAAAATTAAAAAAAAAATATATAAATACCTAATACTTATTTTTAAAAAAGTATCCACTACCTAAAACAAATACAAAAACAGATCCACACATATAACTAACAAATGACAGAAGTAGAAAGTCATCATTTGGCAACTTCTAAAAAAATAATGCCTCTAGGCCAGGATCATCCATCAATACATACTAAATTAAGTAAACATTTGGTGGGTTGCTGGGGAACTGGATACCAGGCTGTGTCATAACCCAAGCTCCCTGATCAATCTCACCATCACTGAAAGAGAAATGAATAGACACGACTACCACATATGTGATGAAACAGGGCACAGAAAAAATATTTGAGAAAAAGAAAAACCTGAGCCTAACTATAATAAAATCTCTCTTAAATTGAAGAGTATAGATCAATTCCCAGTTTACAGGAAAGTAAAAGGAAAGAACAAGTTAAATAACACGAAATGATGAAATGATCAAACAAATCTAGAATATGGTATGGGACAAATTATCCAGTTTATCTAACAAATCAAGAATTTTTTTTTAGACGTTGTTACAGATTTTAAAAAAAAGAGATCTAAGAGACATAAACCTGGGAAGAAAGGACTAACAGTAGGGCTGCAATTTGCTTACCCTTCTGCTAGTCACTTCCAGAAAGATGTGATCAAATCACATCCCTTTGTAAGGATGCTGAGTCTTCCTATCATACACACATGCATGATACTGACTAGCAAGATACTACCAAAAGGCAGAGTCAGCAGGAAAGGGCTCCTCAGTCCTACAGCTATACGGTACCAAATCTGGTAAAAAACCTGAATACCAGGCAAGTGTTTACTGGGTGTGAATTCACTGGGCATATGTCTGGGTATGTCTTTAATCCCAGCACTCTGGGAGGCTGAAACAGGAAGATCACAAGTCTCAGCCCAATTTGAGTAACTTAGCAACTTAAAGGGATCCTATCTCAAATGAAAATTTGAAAAAAGGATGGAAATATAGCCCAATTTGAAGGCTCTGGTTTTAATCCCCAATACTGCAAAATAAGTAACAAATAAATGAATGTACAAGTCAGTGGTTTTGGTACATTCACAGTCAGCCAACTTTCACTACTGTCTAATGCCATAACATTTTCATTACTCTCACAGGAAAACCATCAGCAGTCACTGTTCATTTCCCCTCTCTCCAGACACTGGCAACCACAAATCTACTTTTGGCCTCTATTGTGATGATGTGGAGTAGGTTTTATACTTTTATGGGGACTATGTAAATTTCATACACCTTCTAAAAAAAGAACATTTTCAAGAACATCTACTAAGACAGGCCTCACAGCTGGTTAAGGAGACATACTGAGTGTTCCACCCATAAGGAATGCTAAATGCAGTTATAGCTCATCAGAAGTCAATATGAAGGTGTATGACAGCTCCAGAACCAAACTGAATTACTCTCAAAAGACAGCAAATGGCACAGCTAGTTGAGACTCCTGGCAGGAAAAAGCCAAGAACTTTCCATTCCCTGAATCCAGTGAAGTCCCACATAATAAAGATTATGTGAAGTGGGGTGAGAGTCTGGAACTGAGTTTGATTTTCAATGATTGTGAGGGGAGGAAATTAAGTGTAATTCCCAGGAATTAACTGACTAGATTACACTGTCTACAGACTAACAGGATGGGTTCAACCTAGAGACTCAGCTCACAGTCCTTATCAGTACAAAGAACCTGCTCTACGTTGTTTATGGTAAATTAGTATGAAATTTATGGATTCAAAGGGTAGGACTCCTTGAAAAAGTGTTATTCAAGTATAAATACTAGTATATTTAATATATTTCAGTGTTTCAACACAGCACATGAATGATTAGGATATCTACATACCTTCTGCATGACTTTTCTTGCCCACCTCAGCTGCAAGATATACCACTGTGCTACAGGAAAAGAACACCGAGCAGCCCGGAGAAGCAAGAGAATACGCTGAAGGATTCCAGACACCTTTTGACGATTATCTTTTTCAGCTTTTAAAAGAAGGTCAACATCATCTTCCTGAAGACAATAAGATAGTCAATTTTAGTGATGGTAAGAAAAACTGAAATGTTAAAATGACAGTAAAGGCAGGGTAATGATATCGATGCTTCTCAAAATACAATATTCCCGGAGACAGGAAAATTTTGAGGCTTTGGCACTGAGATTTCAACTAAGGTTATTTCTGTGATGAAGGAATAATGCTCTCCCCTCACAATGCACAGGCTCAGTGGACCACAGTTTCAAGTCTTCCTTAGTCCAGGGTTAGCCCATTAATCAGGACTCCTAGGAGACTCTTACAAGAAGGTGGCTCGTTCTCTTCCTCTGATTGGAAAATATCCTCCCTGTGTTTCAGTGTCCCATCCTTGTGCATCCTTTCTCATCAGTGCTGTAAGAGGACTTTGCTCATACTTTCATTACAGCATTTACCAATTTATTCTGTACTGATTTATATATCCACTTCTCCCAGTAATGAGAAGTCAAAGAACATGTCACTGATTTTTGTATTATTATAGCACACAGAATAAGGTCGAACATGTAGGAGGACCCACTATTTGTCTGCTGAATAAATGCTATTCCAAGCAATGAAGATTATTTTGCTTGAGAATGAGAGAATGTGTTATAAATACCTGCTTTTCTTATATTCTTCGTTTGATTCCTCTTATTAACACTAATCAATTTTTTCTTGGCTATCTGCCTCCCTCCTGCATGGCCCACATAACTCAAGAGGGAGCTGATCCATATCCCAGTTTTATAGTGAGAGTTTTAACTGAGTTCCAGGTAGTACTTTGCCTCAGCCCTAGAAGCCTGTCCCTCCACTGGACTTCTCAACAATGTGAGCCAATAAAGCCTGCAATGTTTAAACCATTGTGACCAAGTTTTCTATCATTTGCAGTACAAGAGATTCTAATTAATAAAAGTGACAATTAGGAGAAACCCTACCACTGCAAATTCCTATAAGAAAAACAAATATAATAGTAATCATTTAAACTATTATCAGCATAAGACATTCAAAAATATCTTACAAGTGTTTTCTACTTTCAATATACTGAAGACTCCTATGTGAGAGGAAAGACAAATTATTTAGAAGTGTCATAAACTATTCACTCTTTATATTTGTAAACAGTACATGTGTAATATCAATGGAATATTTTTAAAGTCATGAAATACAATTCTAACAACTGAAGTAAAAAAAAAAACTAGATATAGATTACAGTAATACTGACATAAAGTAATGAACAATTCCAGTAATGCTTTAAAATGCTACATATTTCAAAAATCTAAATCTAAATACAGTGACAATTCAAATATTGAAATCAACTGCAAGGTTAACTGGTTTTGGGTTTGGGGTTTTGTTTGTAATAATGGGGATTGAATTCAGGAGCACTCTACCACTGAGTTCCATTCCTATCCTTGCTATTTATTTTATTTAATTGTCCCGGCTGGCCTGGAACTTGAAACTTTCCTGTCTCATCTTTGGTTAACAATTTCTAATAAGGCAGAGAAAAAGCACTTGAAAGAAATACAGCATCACTACTTCTGAGTCGGAACTATCAACTGGCTATCTACTACAAGACAAAACTCTTGCATGAAACAAAAATATGAAACAGAAAAACAAAATTAAAACAAATATATGTTCTTTAAAATAGGCAAAGGCAAAAAAAAAGATAGAGGCAACCTACCAGGTGACTCAAAGAAGTCAAACAATGGATGGCTTCTAATTCTCTTACTGATTATATCATGTATTACCCTTAAAAAATCCTGTTCTTAAAAAGATGATGGTGAGGGCTGGGGAGTTAGCTCAGTGGTTCCGGCGCCTCTCTTGCAAGCGCAAGGACCCGGGTTCGATTCCCAGGTAACCACATACCATACTGGATGTGGAGACTCACGCCCAGCAGCAACCAGTACCACATACCACAGTGCCGGGCGTGGTGGCTCACGCCTGTAATCCCAGCACTCAGGAGGCAGAGACAGGAGGATTGCTGTGATGTGAGTTTGAGGCTGAGCTCAGGGCCAGCCTGAACGACAATGTGAGACCCTGTCTCAAAAAACCTTAAAAAAAAAAAAAATGATGATGGTGAGAAATTTCTTTTGATTTTTGCTCTATTATTATAATAATTTTAACATTCATTGAATAACTCATTTGTCCTAGGTCTTGAGCTAAAAGTGCTTACAGGATAACTCACTTAACTCTCATAACAATGCTACTATCACCTGCATTTTACAGATTAAAAAAAAATGTAAACAGCAGTTCAGTACATTACCCAAAACTACCCTGCTATTAAACAGCTAAACCAGACCCAGCAGTTTGTCTTCAGAACTTGTGTTTTTAATATAATAATTATTATCAAACTGATTACTTCTAAAATTAGACAAAATCTTATTTAAAACAATGATTCACTAAGCTTACTTCACTAAGAATGGCTGGTTGGGGACAGTATAATGGAGGAGCTGGAAGATAAAAGCAGCCAGGCACCAAGCCCCACAGTCTCTTACTGAAGTCCTTAGCAGAGTTCATCAAAAGCAGAAGTGTTTCTGAGACAGTATCTGCATCAACCATGGCTGATGCTTTCAGTACTTCCTGCACTGAACTAAACAGTAGATTTGCATCTTCCTCTTCAATAGGATCTGTCAAACACAAAATTTTGTAAAACAGTTAACATTTTCATTAAACTTCTTATCCTATTTTGTAAGTCTGAAAAAAAGTCAACTGTCAAAAATAAGCATACAGGGCATAGTATCATATGCTTATAGTTCCAGTAGTTAGGAAGTTGAGGAAGGAGAATTGTTGTTTGAGGCCAGCCTGGGCTTCATAGTGAGTTCAAGGCCAGCTTGAACTACATAGCAAGACCTGTCTCAAAAAAAGAAAAAAAGGCTGGAGATTTAGCTCAGTGGTTCTAGCACCTGTCTACTAAGTGGAAGGTCCCAAGTTCAACCCCTGGTACCACATATTACAGTGCCATGTGGGTTACACCTGTAATCCCAACACTCAGGAGGTAGAGGCAGGAGGATTTCTCTGAGTTCAAGCTAGCCTGGGCTACAAAATGAGTTCAGGGCCACTCTGAACTATACAAAATGAGACCCTGTCTCAAAAAAAAAAGAAGGAAAAGTACAAGGAGATACAGTGAATAGAAGTGGAACTAGGAGTTTTTTCCCCTATTATGAAATATTTTAAGTATGTAATAAGAAAAGTTTGATATCATTTTGTTGTTCAATTTATTTTTAAAATGAAGCATTATATAAATAGCTGAACTTCCTTAAGTATCAATCATATTCTATTCTTTACTGTCCCCAGAGGTAGCCACTATTTAGAATTTAATATAGCCAGTCTGGAATTCCCATTAGATATACATTGTGTCTTTCTGCTCTACATGCCACAAAATGTAATTTCCCTTTTCTATTTTTTACATCTCTCTACTTACTCTGTATATATTTATGTATATTTTATGCCACTTAGTTCACTAATTGAAATATCCATAATTATACCAGTCTAATAACTTATGTTACATAAGTGGGCTCATACAGTGTGTTTGTGTGTGTGTGTGTGTGTCTGTGTGTATACTCCATCCCTTGCATCTTTGATTAATAAAACTAACTCTGATAATTTAGGAGCATCTCCAATCTACACAGGACATTCTCTGGTTGTCCCATCAGGTCAGCAAGACAAGTGGTTGGAAAGCAAAGCATTTGGAAGACAAAAAGAAATTTTCTTTTTGGGGGTAGCTAAAAAAAGGTTGGCCCATATATATATATATACACACACACAAATATATATATATATATATATATATATATATATATATATATATATATATATTTTATAAAGTTGTTGTAATATGTTCTAAGTCACTTGCTCTTGTTTATTATTTACTATTCCATTTTATGGAAATAGTGCAATTTGTTTTTTCATTCATTAGCTAATGGACATTTGGGATATTTCTAATTTTGAGCCATTATGAAAAGGCTGCTATAAACACTTATGTACAGACTTTTGGGTAGACTTATGTTTTATTTCTTTTTTTGGTTCTGAGAATTGAGCTCAAGACCTTGTGTTTGTGAGGCAGGTGCTGGAACCATTGAGCTAAATTCCTAGCCCTGTGTTTTATTTCCATTGAGTAAATACTTAAGAATGGAATTCTTTGAGTTTATATTTGCTCTTTGTTTTAGACCTTTAGCAATTTCCTTTTACTTGCTGAAAGATTGTCCTTTAAACAGTCATTTTTTGTATTTTATCTAGAAAGACACTTTACCTATGTATTTACCACAGGAGAGTTCTCAAATCACACACAATAACATAGAACCAGAACCTAGAGGCAGATTAGGGTTTTATGTTTGTTTGTTTTATTTTTTTGCTATTTCTTAGGTAGGCTCTTGCTATGTTGCATAAAACACACTGAGACTCCTGGGTTCAAGCGATCCTCCCACCTCAGCCTCCCAAGAAGCTGAGACTCTAGGACTGCACTACAACATACAGTTCCAAGTTAGGGACTCTTTCAATCCTTCTGTCAAATCCAGCTTTATGTAGTAACATTATCATATATTAACTTAATAAAGCTGGATAAAAACATATTAAAGAAAAATTAACTAGGAGATTTCCAAGTACTATAAGTTCTCTCAAGAAAGAAGAGTTTAAGTTTTAGGAATTGAGATTCAGCAGTTTTATTCACTGAGTAAAGCACCAAGAAAAAGAAATGGTCCTACCATTGTATTGATTCTACCGTTAAATACATTATTTCAAACTTTTTCTCTGAATATCTCCATTTGTGAAACAGACGAATTTTTTTAGTATTCCTAGGAAAATCTATGTAGTACATGCAATTATTATTAATTCTGTAATATCACTTTGAACTAGTCTAATAACTTTAACCACCTGCTTAGTTTTTTAACATTTCAAATTAAAAAAAAAATCTAAACCAATGGTGCAGCTCAGTAGGAGAGTGTCTGCCTAGCACAAACACACAAACATGCACACTAGATGACAGTTTAAATCACCTCCGAGTACACTTGCAGGTCTAAGATTACATTATTCTTTGAATATAAAAGAAAATGATCCCAGCAAAGCAAAACTAAATTTAGTTTAAGCCAATCATGATGCATGCCTTTAGTTCTTGCTATACAGGAGGTTGAGGCGGGAGATAACATGAGCCCATGAGTTCAAGACCAGCCTAGGGGACATAGTCAAACCTCATTTCAAAGAAAAACAAATTAGTACAAAGGTATGTACTGGGCCTGAAAATCAGTCACAGTTATTAACCCTCATGTTTTGAGATAGCATCAGTTTTAGATGCTCCCATACTTAATTATAAACACAATCCTTATATTTTTCATATGCATATTTCAAAATTTTAAAGCATTTCTAGATATTTATATTCCTTTTATATTAAAAGCTTATATTAACCTGATACATACATCAGATCTTATATAGATAACATACCTGTAAACTGTTTATATTTTGAGCCCATTTTATTTTTTGCTTCCAATGAGGCTGGCTGACCTAAAAAGAACTGCAGTTTTTCCTGGAAAATCTGTGCTGGAGTCATATTTAATGGCAGATTCAGACCCCTTTTCTTGGATCTGAAATGACATCAAAGTAAGGGAAATGAGTCTAAATTATTTTAAAGAGAAGATTTTACACAGTAACAGCATGAAAATTTCAGGAACATAAGAGCTCATTATCTTTATTCATCCATTTAAAAAGGAAATACAGTATCAAGGCCTTTGACATAGCAGACCGAATCTGATTATGCCCAATGCAGACTGTAAAGAATTAAGTTCACAACTTGTTTGTTTATAGAAGTGAGAGGTCAGAGTAACCTGCAAGCCAACTCCATTACCACAATTATTCTTAGCTAGAATAACAATGTTTGAACTACAACCATGTATTCTATCTATTTTGTTCCTAATTTGAGAAACTTTGTCTTGTCTTTTACCAGCCTTGCTTTATTTCCACAGAAACTGCATGATTACTCATCCTTGCACATAGCTCATCTTTACCCCAAACTGATTACTAATAAAAATCGCTGGCCTGGACTGGCCAGCACCTTTGTTGGTTGCACCAGAACTGATCATCCTGGAGGCTTGTTTTCTGTCTCTCTTATTTCCGTCTTTGACGTTTTTCTTCCCTCACTCAGGCTTGTGTTGTACACTGCACAGGAGACTGGAAGACTATTACAGAGGTATGTGGTAATATTTTAGTGTCCCCAGTACCTCCCTGATTATGCTTGCCTAATACTGCCCACCCTTTTCACTGTAATGAGGATTTAGTGTAGTACTTTTCCATTGAGGTAATTCTACAGCTCTTTTTTGAGTTTTGAGAAAAGGTCTCGCTAGGTTGTTGAGGCTGAGCTTGAACTTACAATCTTCATGCCTCAGCTTCCTAGAGTGATAGAATTTCAGGTATGCACCAAGCATATTTTCCCATTTTTATTTACTACTGTTGCCCTGTACACATACTGTACAAACTGAACCAATGTTGGTTTTGCCAAATAGTTTTGCAGAAGCTTAGTTCTGTCTTTCAACTGCTATTCCATTTGTTGAGATCCTGTCCACCCTTCAATTCCCATCCTCAAACATCGCCTACATAATGTACTTATTTCCTGTCTTTCCTCCAATTGATGTTATCATTCTCCCCACTAATTACTGACACTTTTCTTACATACTATAAAAATCATAATAATGTTTTGTCCTATTTTCTCTATCAAAGTATGAATGCTTTAAGCATAGAAACTATGCCATTTAAGTGTTACTCACTAATATATTTTAAATAGAACTTTGTAGAAAGCATTTATTAATATTTGTTGTTACTGGAATTTAAAAATATATAAAAGATATAGTTATGTCATGATATTTAGAAAAATATCAGAGTTTAATCAGCTTAAAGCTCAGATCCTATTTAGAACAAATTCTCTCACTGACTATATGAATGACAGCATTACTTAATAAATCTTTCAACACAAACAAGTAGGACACTATGCCATTCAGCATAGTAATTATTGTTTTAAATAGTATGCAACCATTTAAGTTTAGTTTAAAAAGTTAAAAATTTAACCTCTTATTCTCATCAGCTACATTTCAAATGCATGTTAGCTGCTTGTGGCTAGTGGCCAGCAGACACATACAGAACATTGTTATTACTGAAGAAAGTTCCACTGGATACTGCTGAAATAAGAATTCCACATATCTAAATACTAACAATAAAAGGAATATAAAATAGTTTAGATGACACTGTTCTACTATGTTTAAAAGACATACCTCACAGAACTGCAATTATGTTTCTGGAATAGTTGGAAGGCTACACCAATTGAAACAGATGTCTTCCAGTCTCCAAGTTTATGGGCCAACCACACAGCCTCTGGAACTAGGCCACCAATAAATAATAATTCAAGGGCATATTCAACTGTCCACACATTAGAAAGATTCTGATCTCTAACAACACCAGCCACCTTAGAGTGTTGCAGAGGAATAAATCGAAGGGACTGTTCTGTGAGTAAATTAAAGAAAATGAATATTACAATTCTCTACATATTTCCAAAGTCATACCTCCTCACATGATATATTTATCTCTTTAATCTGTATTTTATACAGAAAACCACACAAGGAAGATATAAATAAAATGGGCTGAAATAAAAACACATTCTAGAGCTTTTTTTTTTTTTTTTAACAGTGAAGAGTATATACCTCAGTGGGTCATGAAACAATGCTCTTTAAAAATGAAACAAAAACAAGAAGAATAACTGTTTACATAAAATAAAGTAAATAGTATTGAATAAGACATCGGTGACAGATAACATTTACTTGCACATATTAATAAGTACTGGGTTATAATGTACCATTTCTGACTGTAGGCTTCTCAGGAATACATGGCTATTTTTCATGACAGATTATGAAACTTGTTTTTTTGGTACTGGGCATCACTGGGCTTGTACTTGCCAGACAGGTACTGTACTGCTCAGAATGTATTCCTGGCCCTAGATTATGAAACTTGGAAGGCAGAGACCTCACTTTGTATTACTTTCCATTGGCCACAGTGTCATGCAACAAAAACTAATTTCAGGTGATACTCAAATATATAAGGTATTCAATGTAAGAGTGTTGATTAAGAGTAGAAGGCTGGGGATATAGCTCAGTGTCATATGTGAGGCCTGGGTTCAATTTCTATCAATGTAAAGAAAGAAATAGAAGCGAGTGAGGGAGAGAGAAAACAGAAGGAGAGAGGGAAGAAGGAAAGGAGGAAAAAGGAAAGAAGGAAGATGGAGAGAGACAGCAAGTTTTAGTTGGGCTTCGGAGCACTTGTCAATAGTTCCAGCTAGCTACTCAGGAGTCTAACAAAGAAAAACTAGTTGAGCCTAAGAGTCTGAGATCAACCTGGGGGTAACAGAGACTCTCTCTCAAACAAAAGTGATTTCATTACTCCTGACTAAATTACAAGATTCTATTCTGGCCCAGGATTTAATATAAAGGGATAATATCCTTCTACTTAGTGCTCTGTATCTTTCCCTAGGTAAAGTAACTTAATAAAGCAACTTGAAATATAAGGACAGAAATGTTATTGAGCAAACATGAACAGAATTTTCGCTCATTCTATCAAAATAAAACTGCACAAGGATTTCTGCCCTTTGAAGTGATTAGTTTCTTGTACAACCTATATAACCTATGACTACAGCAAGCATTAGTAAGTACATCTGGATAAAGACGATCACTGGAATATCAGGTTCTGAACTGGCAGAAAAGCCAAGAGATAGACCGTATTTTTTCTTTTCTTTTGTTTTTTTGAGACAGGGTCTCACTTTATAGTTCAGGCTGGCTCTGAGCTCAGCCTCAAACTCACATCACAGCAATCTTCCTGCCTCTGCCTCCGAAGTGCAGGGATGACAGGCGTGAGCCACCACGATTGCCACTGTGGTATGTAGTACTGGTTGCTGGTGAATGGGAGTCTCCATGCCCATTGTTGTTGTATGTGGTTTCCGGGGATCGAACCCAGGCCCTTGAGCTTAGAAGACAGGCATTGGAACCACTGAGCTAAATACCTGGCCCATTTTTTTTCTATTTTTTACATTCACTAT
Source organism: Petromus typicus (assembly GCA_004026965.1). NCBI lineage: Eukaryota > Metazoa > Chordata > Mammalia > Rodentia > Petromuridae > Petromus > Petromus typicus. The sequence continues at coordinate 12,785 of PVIR01012647.1, forward strand.
AAGCAAGATTCTATACTTACTAAAATAACTTGAATGACTTAAATTCTAAAATTATTATCACACAGTAAAAAAAAAAATCTTCCTACCTTTCTAAATATTACATCAAATTATTCAAATCCCATAAAATTAGCTTGAGGTCTATGTTTTGTTCTTTTTGCTTTTGTTATTTCTGCAGTACTGGGGATTGAGCCCAGTGGTACTCTATTATGTTCAGTCTATCTATCCATTAACCCTTCCATCTGTCCATATGTCCACCCACCCACCCACCCAGGTTCTTGCTAAATTTCCAAGGCTGGCCTTGCACTTGTGGTCCTCCTGCCTCAGGTTCCTATTATTGCTAATTATTGTTATATTCCATTATGCCAGGCAAAATTGATACGAAGTGTCTTCTACTCTACCACTAAGCGACAATCCAGTCTCTAAATTCCTAATCTGAAATTGTCACATTGCATTACTGCATTTTAATTCTTAACATAACAACTGAATATTTTATATTCATTTAATTTTCTATTTCAAACTACGATATGTATACTCCAGAAAAGAATAGGTAATTGTATCTGTTGTGTTCATGGCTCTTTGAACAAATCAGTTTCATGTACACACCAAAAAAAAAGAAGGAAAGAAAACTACAAACATTTTTTTCCTTGGGGAACTGAACTCAGGGAGCACTGAGCTCCATTCACACACCTTCTTTGTTTTATTTTAAGACAAGTTCTCACTAAGTTGCTCAGGCTGGCCTTGAACTAGCTGTCCTCCTGCCCTAGACTCCTGAGTAGCAGGGATTACAGGTATGCACCACTGTGCCTGGCTACTACAAATGTTTTAATACGATCAGTTTATTTAGTTCAAGTTAACATACAGTCAGGTGCTGTGTACTGATATGTGGTCAATAATAATGTGTGACTGTGGTCTCATATATCATCTAGTGATAACAGAGTAACCTAGTTGTATGAGTATATCCTATGGCAGTGAGAGTGAACCTTCTAGAGCTTTCATGTTAACAAACAACTGGCTGCAGCATTCATGCTGCAGGTTCACCACCACTGCTCTGTAGTAGTCACTCAACAATGAACTTGCCTATGATGCATTTCTTTGAATACATGTTTATTGGTAAGTGACACATGATTGTATTTGCAGCCCTAAATTTCTGCCTGACACGTAGTAGGCACTGAAAAATTAGTAGACAAATATCTCACATAAAGGCTTACAAGTTGAACACACACAGAAGTATGGAGAATGATGAGCTAAGAGCAATAGGAAAGGAGGGAAGGAAGACCTGTCAATCAAAGGGTGTGAAGTTTCTGGTAAGCATCAAGAACCAGATTTTGAGATCTATATCATGGAAAGGGGGACTGTAGTCAATAATAACGTATCTATATTTCAAAATAACTAAACCAGTGAATTTCAAGATATTTCGCCATAAAAATGATAGGCAAGCAAGGTGATGAATGTTAGCTAGTGTGATTTAATTATGCCATACTGTGTGTGTATATGTGTGTGCGTGTGTGTGTGTAAACATCACACGGAATGTTGTAAATGTACACAATTATTACTTGTGAATCAAAAATAGTATTAATTTGGGGCTGGGGATATAGCTCAGTGGTTCCGGCGCCTGTCTTGCAAGCACAAGGGCCTGGGTTCGATCCCCGGTAACCACATAACAATACTGGGCGTGGAGACTCACCTCAGCAGCAACCAGTACCACATAACACAGTGCCAGGCGTGGTGGCTCACACCTATAATCCCAGCACTCGGGAGGCAGAGGCAGGACACTGCAGTGATGTGAGTTTGAGGCTGAGCTCAAGGCCAGCCTGAACCACAAAGCAAGACCCTGTCTCAAAAAAAAAAAAAAAAAACCTTAAAAAAAAAAATAAATCAAACTCAGGCCTTTGTGCTTGCAAGATAGGCGTGGTGCCACCGAACTAAATCCTTGGCCCAGTATGAGGTAATAAAATGATTAAACAGAAAAAAAGAAATTGTCCAAATAAAATTAAATTCTAAATTAGCAATACTCAGTTTGTTAAATTTCCACATTTATATATAAATGAATGTAGAAACTCTTTCACTTTAAAAATGAAAATTTTAAGCCAGGCATGGTGACACACACATATAATGCCATCACTCTGGGAAACTAAAGCAGAAGTTTTTCAAATTTGAGCCCAGCATAGGCAACTTAGTGATTTAGCAAGATCTTGTCTTACAAATAAAAAATTAAAAAAGATGAGGTATGTAGCCCAGTGTGAAAGCATTGAGTTTAATCTCCAGTACCAAAAAGAAAGTAAAATAAACCAAAAATATTCCATAATATTTTATAGTTATTAATTTGGCCAAATTTTGTGAAAATCTATATTCAGTAAAAATAAACTCCCTTTCTGAGATTCTAGCTGTTCATAGTCTGTCAGGTGCTATATATCAGGTGCTAGGCTAGAACAGTGTTGTTTCACAGAATAATGAACTTTGTGTATTATGGTTTTACATATTACGTGCCAAAAAGGTGCGAAAATTATCCATTTACTGTATTACCTGTCTTAACATGAAGTGGAGGAAGAACACTGACATTGTGAGGTGGCAAAACACCAAGCAGTTGATTGGTGAAATAGGCAGCCATGAAACGCGCCATGGACTGGACAACTGTAACTGCTGCCTCAGGGTAGACATTTCCTGTCCCTGCAAACTCATCAGGAGACTTCTCACCATCTAAGAAAGACAGCAAATGACCAAAGGAGATTCTGATCAAATTATCAAAACTAGTAATACTTAAATCCATTATACAACAAGCAAACTTTGTTTTTCAGAGATGAACATCAAATGCCTACACAAGCTAAGTTATAACAGGCATCTATACTTCTTTTTGAGACAGGGTCTTGTTCTTTAGTTCAGACTGGCCCTGAACTCACTAGGTAACCCAGGCAAGCATTGAACTCACAGCGATCCTCTTGCCTCTGCTTCCTGAGTGCTAGACTTACAGGCATGAGTCACCATGCTCTGCATTGTGGTATGTGGTTCCCAGGAATTGAACTCAAGACCTTGTGTTTGTTAGGCAAACGAGAATGACTGAGCTAAATCCCTGGCCCCATACTTCTTAAAGATGAAAGATGGACCAGGGATTTAGCTCAGGGGCTCCAGTATCTGCCTGGCAAGTACAAGGTCCCAAGTTTGATCCCTAGTACAACATACCACAATGCCAGTTGTGATGGCTTATGCCTATAACTCTGGCACTCAGGAGGCAGAGGCAGAAGGATTGCCATGAGTGCAAGGATAGCCTGGGCTACATAGTGAGTTCAGCGCCAGGCTGAACTACAGAGTGAGAACCTGTCTCCAAAAAAAAAAAAAAAAAGTTAAAAAAAATTATAGTCCATAATTATAAGCATACACACCTAAAAACTGATCAGTTTAATTTGTTTTTTTACTTTTAGGACAGGTCTTCCTATGCAGTTCAACTCTTATGAAAACAGTTGAGGAATAGTGGTGGTGAAGTTAATAGACATGAAAATTTCTCAGGTCTAGCTCAAGGGGAGCTTAGTGGTACAGCATGTGCTTAGCAAGCACAAAGCCCTTGGTCCAAACCCCAGTATCAGAAGAAAAGCTACCAGGATAATTCTGAATATGCTACAATGATGTTAATGATGGCAACTTTATACAACAAAAATGAAACTATAACTACAATGATTTAATAAGGTAAGTGTCCAGAAAAGAGTTAACAGGCTTATTGCTTAAAATGCCTATTTATAGAGTTGGACCTTCCTTAGGACCTGGGATCATGGCTTGTGGGAAGACTTCCACCATGTTAAGAACAGTTCACTGGCCGACACTGTTTGCAAAATAGTGTTTGTGCTTAACACTTATTTGACCTCTGGGAGTATGGGACTTCGTTATGTCTTCTGCACAAGGGAGTTACATGACCAGGAACCAATTAAAACCTTGAGCACGGAGCCTCTAATGAGCATCTACTGCATCTACATCTCATGTGTGCTGCCACAGTTCAGTAATAAGAGAAATCAGGGACTTCCTGTGTGACCCTGGGAGAGGACTCCGAAAGCTACTGCCCAACTTTCTCCAGGCCTTTTTCCTTTGCTAATTTTGCTCAAAGTCCTTTCATTACATAAATTACAGCTTTGGGTACGACTGCATGCTGAGTTGTGTGAGTTCTTCTAGTTGATCACCAAATTTGGGGGATAGTCTTGGGGACTCTTCACCGAGTACCTCTATGTTTATCATATTTTAAGTAAGATTCACTGAAAATTAAAACACATGAATTGACTACTTATCCAACTTATTATGAAAGCTAAGTCATTGTAAAGATACTGAAAAAATATCTTTAAAAATATTTCTTGAGGGCTGGGGATTTAGCTCAGTGGTTCCGGCGCCTGTCTTATAAGCGCAAGGACCCGGGTTCAATCCCCGAGTAGCCATATACAATACTGGGTGTGGAGACTCATGTGCAGCAGCAGCCAGTGCCACATATCACAGGGCCGGGCGTGGTGGGTCATGCCTGTAATTCCAGCACTCGGGAGGCAGAGGCGGGAGGATTGCTGTGATGTGAGTTTGAGGCTGAGCAAGGGCCAGCCTGAACTACAAAGCGAGACCCTGTCTCAAAAAAAAACAAGCAACAACAACAACAAAAAAACAAATAAAAAACAACAACAAAAAAACCCTTAAAAAAAATTTCTTGAAAAAATCAAGAATCTCTATTTAAGACATATGCAAAAATCTTTCACTCATACAGCTAGTTTATCTTTTGGAGCAAAGCTTGGGAATAGAAATTAAAAGCCTTAAAATGTTAGTACTTTGATTCAGTTTAATCATTTCTTGGAATTTACCCTAAAAATGTTATAATGCTAACAAATATTAACATACACTGCAGCATTCTTTAATAAATATATGGCTATAGTTTAAAATATGAAATAATGAGAAAAACTTGCAATAGATACTTTGCAAGAGTATTTTTAAAGAACATTTAATGACATTAGAAAATACTCATATCAAATCTAAGACTATAAAACAGAAGGGGGAGGGTTATAAAACAGAATAGGACGCTCCAAAGTGATATAAATATTTATTTTGAGGGCCAGAGATATAGCTCAGTGGTTCTAGCGCCTGTCTTGCAAGCAAAAGGACCAGTTCCATCCCTGGTAACCACACAACAATACTGGGCGTGGAGACTCATGCCCAGTAGCAAAATCAGTACCACATACCACAGTGCTGGGCGTGGTGGCTCACACCTATATTCCCAGCACTTGGGCAGCAGAGGCAGGAGGATTGCTGTGATGTGAGTTTGAGGCTGAGCTCAGGGCCAGCCTGAACTACAAAGCGAGACTCTGTCTCAAAAAAAAAAAAAAAAAAAATTGAAATGCCCTGGGTAAAACAGTACTACACTTTTATGTGATTTTATTACCAAAATTATATAAAATGAACATATATTATTTCCATAATGAGCACTAAATTTTAAAAAGATATGATGCTGAGATGTAGTTCAGCACTAAAGCATTAGTCTAGTGTTATGAGGTTGTGAGTTCAACACTCAGCACCACTAAAACAGTAATAATAAGAAGAAAAAGATAGGGATTTCATACAAAAATGGTATTAACTTCACTTAAAATGTTCTCATAGGGCCAAAGATTTAGTCAGCACCTGCTTTGCAAGTGAAAGGTCCTGAGTTTGATCCTTAGTAACCACATACAACAATGCTGGACGTGAAGACTTACACCCACCAGCAATCAGAACCACGTACCACAATGCCAAGCGTGGTGGCTCATGCCTGTAATCCCAGCACTGGGGACACAGAGGCAGGAGGATTGCTGAGTTCAAGGCTGAGTCAGGACCAGCTTGAACTATAAAGACAGACCTTGTCTCAAAAAACTAAAATTAAAACAAAACAAAACAAAACACACACAATGTTACAGATGTGATATATATGTATGTATCAGTTCCTCATGATTAATGTATTTAAGTATAACAAACATATATAAAAAATTGATAAAGTTTTCTGTTATATTGGGCCTTTCAGACACATTCATATGCACAGTGTGCATGTTCTAGTCTAACATTTTACAACTACATAAATACATTAAATGCTCATCCATATATATTTCTTTCTGGTTCATTTACATATATCTCTTTGAAAAAAGATAATCCAGATATTCTGTACTTTTTGAAAAGATTCCATGTACCTCAGAAAGTGCTTTTCATTAATTGTTCTAAATCACTTTAAACATTTAAAAAAATATAAATATATTAAGAAAAAATAAGGCCAGGAATTTAGCTTGGTGGTGCCATCCCTGCCTCCTCACAAGTGCAAAGTCCTAAGTTTGATCCCTGGTACTACCCTCAAAAAATTAAAGAAAAATAATTGGGTACATGATATGTTTAAGCAAATAGGTGAGAAAACTGTTATGTAAGTTTAGCAGGCAATTACTGCTAAAACCTGTGGATTGAAAAAAAAGTAGAAAAACTCAACATGATTCTTGCTATTAAGAAGTGGACAGTCTAGGCTGGGGATTTAGCTCAGTGGTTCTGGTGCCTGCCTTGCAAGCACAAGGACCCGGGTTCGATCCCCGGTAACCACATAATAATACTGGGCGCGGAGACTCTCGCCCAGCAGCAACCAGTACCACATACCACAGTGCCGGGTGTGGTGGCTCAAGCCTGTAATCCCAGCACTCAGGAGGCAGAGGCAGGAGGATTGCTGTGATGTGAGTTTGAGGCTGAGCTCAGGGCCAGCCTGAACCACAAAAGCGAGACCCTATCTCAAAAAACCTAAAAAAAAAAGAAGTGGACAGTCTAAAACAATTTAGGTACCATAGAGGCATAGCACCCAACCTCTGTGTACATGCAAATACTTCTATAAACCTCTAAATACAAATAACATGATTATATATACTGAGGTTTAAAAAGCATACCCAAATAATCTTCATTTTCTTTTACAGGCAGTTGGGACCATTTCAGTATTTCTCTTACCAGCTGATCACATAATCCTTGAGCATCATTTAAATTATAGCTATAGAGATGGCAGTACAAGAGAGAAAGATAATAGCGTATCTGAAGAAAACAAGCTCTCCTTCCTCCTGAAACAAGAAATAATTACACTCACTTTAAATGCTAGTGTTAGGGAACAGTGTGCAATTTATGAAAATTCATCAAGGTATACACTTATGTAAACTTTTCTACTTCAGTTTTGTACCCATTTTATACCTCAAGAAAATACTTTTAAAAAGAGTTCAGCAATACCTTGCTTTTTTATTTTAAAAATAAAGTAATATTTTGGAACAATTTTCTTTTCTTTTCCTTTCTTTTCTTTTTAGGCCCCTGGACATCTAAGATTTTATCTAAAGAGACCAGCAAATTCTCACCATTTCAGCACTGAGGTCCACTACTGACATCTGTCTCAAATACAGAAGATATCA
>PVIR01012647.1:29088-44351 GCA_004026965.1 Petromus typicus
GCCCTGAGCTCAGCCTCAAACTCACATCACAGCAATCCTCCTGCCTCTGCCTCCCGAGTGCTGGGATTACAGGCGTGAGCCACCACGCCCGGCACTGTGGTATGTGGTACTGGTTGCTGCTGGGTGTGGGTCTCCACATCCAGTATTGTTATGTGGTTACCGGGGAATCGAACCCGGGCCCTTGCGCTTGCAAGACAGGTGCCGGAACCACTGAGCTAACTCCCCGGCCCGAGGTATTATTTTTTTTTAAATGAGGGCAAAAGAGTGAATAGCAGGCTGTTGACATACACCATTTACAAATCCAACTTCCTGAAAAAAAGCTTGCCTGACAGGCGCCTCTCTGAGCTTGGTGGGATCCTGCTTAGCACCACTCTGCCCCTTCACAATGCTGTAAGTTATTTTTAACCTCCCAATAATATTAATGTTTCAAGAGAAGAAAAGTCAGCTCCTTCACATGGAACAGCCCAATGAACAAGACCTGTGATACTTCTAGAAAGTAACTACTAGGGAAGGAAAGAAAATTAAAAGGGCAGCTGGATGATCTGTAAACTGGAAATTCAGAGAACAGAAGAGGGAAATGCACAGAACTCCCAGGAGGAAATGTGTACTCTATTATCCAACAAAGGGTCCACTTGGTAGCTCATGTGCCATCTAAAATCACTAGCAATGTTGATCCTAACTACATAAAATAGACATGAGTGGGCTGGGGAGTTAGCTCAGTGGTTTCAATGCCTGTCTTGCAAGCACAAGGGCCCGGGTTCGATCCCCGGTAACCACATAACAATACTGGGCGTGGAGACTCCCGCCCAGCACCACATACCATAGTGCCGGGCGTGGTGGCTCACGCCTGTAATCCCAGCACTCGGGAGGCAGAGGCAGGAGGATTGTTGTGATGTGAGTTTGAGGCTGAGCTCAGGGCCAGCCTGAACCACAAAGCGAGACCTTGTCTCAAACAAAAAAAAAAGACACGAGCTATTTAATAGGTCAGAAAAACTCAAGCTTCCCTGAGTAAATATCTTCCTAGTAGAGGATTTATTTTTTCAGCCTTTCTCACTCAGCAGAAAACTGCACTATCCACACATGATTCCACCCCTCCAAAGAAGACATAGAAAACAAAGAAAGATCACACATATAGCATATCTGCTACTTCACTAAGGCTCTCCTTAAAGAAGTAAGGCTTTCCTTATATAACACCCCTTTCAGAATCAACCAACACAAATGCTGAATGGAAGTTACACCATCTAAATGATACCTATAGTATTATTAGAGCCTTATATTTCTTCTATTATTGGAAAATAAAATAAAATACTATTTAGAAATACATATAAATTCATACCTGATAAGTGTAGTTGGAACTAAAGGATTTTTATTGCTACATCCTTTAAGGCTACCATAGAGAATAACAAAATTCACCGTATTTATAAATAATACCTGAGTTGCCTAAAAGAAAAAAAGACAACAAGATCATTAAATTTATTTTATCATCTTTAACACTTAAAATTCTGGAAACAAGAAGTCTCATAAATAAACTACACAAAAAGTCTCTCCCAACTGGTAATACAATAATGACCCTGCAGCCCCTTTTTCTTCTCTGTTGTAGGTTCAGTTAAGGTTTTAAGCTCTAATCTTTCTACTTGTTCCTTTATTATCTCTTCATTTCAAAGTCAATCTTCAAAAATTATGGCGGCTAATTTAAATAACTTTACTAATCTACAATGGTAAGTTATTAGAAAAAACAATCTAGGGTAGGGGTATACAACTCATTGGTAGATCACTTGCCTAACATGTATAAAGCTCTGAGTTTAATCTTCAACACCACCAACACAAAAGAAAAGAAATAACCAAATTAAAGAGCATAATGTAGTATAAAGGAAAAAAAATCCTCTTCAAGGAAGAAAAACAAATCTCAACAGTAGACTAAATCCCTCTTTTACAGATTACTTTCCAAGACAGATTGTATTTCCAAACCTTTGGGTCCTTCTGATTAAGAGTCACTGCCAAGGTAAGGCCATCTCTTGAAAAGGAAGAAATTAGAGCTCCTCTTGACTTTATGGATTCACATTTGGGAGTTAGACAACACAGAAGATGGTCTTGTTGTGCCCAATCAACACTGTATGATAATAATCTAAGAAAATGACAAAATAATCGAAAACAAGAGGCATATTCATTTTGGGTTTTTTTGGGGGGAGGGGTATGTTTTTAGGATGAGGTTTTGGTGTGTTGTGAAGGCTGAGTTCTAAATCCTGAGGTCAAGTGTACTCCTACGTCAGCCTCTTAAGAAAGTAGCTGAGATCACAGATGTGACTTTGAAACTGATACAGTGGACCCCTTGACTTAAGAACTCATCCTTTGTAAAGGCTGGTTATAACTCAATTTGGTCGAGTGAAGGCACGGACTCCTCTACACAACCTTCAAAGTCTCTCTTCTGTATAATTTTAGGTCATAATTTCTTTCAGGCAGATTTCAGCCTAGGATTTCTCAACCTCATATAGGAAAGAACGTTGTAATGTTCCTTCTAGAATTCTTTAAGGGTTGGCATCTCTGACCATTTGGAAGCAAAAGTGACCAGCATTCAGGCTGCAACTTAAGACTTTGGACGTAAATTAAAACTAAAGTCCCAGTCATACTCCAAGCTGTTTGTATATCAAGCTCATTGTAACTCGAGGGTCCACTGTACATAATTCATTACAAAACAATAAAGGGCTCACTTAGAGCCCTACAAATGCACATATCATAAGGGGTCTCTTACTGATCTTGCAGAAGTTACATCAGGGGACTAAACAGCAGGTATTTTTCAGTTAAAACGAGCTAAACACCAGAGTTTTGTAGCAGAGCCAAGTTCCATGCCAACCCCCTAATATACCTACTTAATGTTTATATAAAGATTTTACAGGAATTAAAAAGAAAAATCTCATTCACATCATTTTACTAAGTCTTACCTATACATTATATACTTTTACTATATATTTTCTATTTTATTGAGCTTTTAAAAGTAAAAAATATTTTAATTTTAAAAACTGAGCATTATAAGATACAATAGTAAATCCAAACAGTTATGACTCCTTTACATTTCCAGTGCATTACTCTTTTTTGTTTTTTTTTTTAGGTTTTTTGAGACAGGGTCTCGTTTGTGGTTCAGGCTGGCACTCAGCTCAGCCTCAAACTCACATCACAGCAATCCTCCTGCCTCTGCCTCCTGAGTGCTGGGATTACAGGCATGAGCCACCACACCTGGCACTATAGTATGTGGTACTGGTTGCTGCTGAGTGTGAGTCTCCACGCCCAGTAAAGTATGTGGTTAACCGGGGGATCAAACCCAGGTCCTTGCACTTGCAAGACAGGTGCTGGAACCACTGAGCTAAATCCCCGGCCCCTCCAGTGCATTACTCTTAAAAATAGTTTATATTTTAGTCTGATGAAAGATAAAACTATAGCCTATTTTGTCTTAAAACAAAAAAATTTCTATATTAAACATTTATAAATGAGGGGGGGGGAAGCCTCAGAAACTGAGGCTTCCAAGTGTTAATTTGTATTAACATTTTCAAATCTTAAGTATATATGGGTCAAAGTTAATATTTTTAAAATGACAGAAAATAAGGAGAAAGAAAGATACATTTTACCTTGAAGGTATATATATATTCTCATGCCATCGAACTGCTAGAAATGTCAGCTTCAGGGAGTCCTCAGAATAAAAAGCAAATGAACACAAGCAGCAATCTCCAAACAACTGTAGATATAATGAATGTACTTTAATATAAAATTAATTTGAAAATAACTCAAGATATAAAAGACATAAACATTTCTCATTATAAATAAAATAAATGAAAATAATTGGCACACTGTTTGTATTTTTATTCTTATTTTGAGACAGGGTCTTACTTGGTAGTTCAGGCTAGTCCTTAACTCAGCCTTGAGCTCAGCAATCCTCCTGCTTCTGCCTCCCAAGTGCTCGGATTACAGGTGTGAGCCACCACACCTGGCACTGTAATATGTGGACTGATTGCTGGTGGGTGGGGGTCACCAAGTCCAGCATTGTTGTAGGTGGTTACCAGGGATCAAACCTGGGACCTTGCGCATGCAAGGCATCAGAACCCCTGTATTCTTCTTCTTTTTTTTTTTTGTGGAGACAGGGTCTCGTTTTGTGGTTCAGTGTGGCAATGAGCTCAGCCTCCAACTCTTAACAGCAATCCTCCTGCCTCTGCCTCCCGAGTGCTGGGATTACAGGCTTGAGCCACTCCACGCCCAGTATTGTATGTGGTTAACAGGGGATCAAACCCAGTATTGTATGTGGTTAACCAGGGATCAATCCCAGGCCCTTGCACTTGCAAGACAGGCGCTTGCAAGACAGGCGCTGGAGAATCACGCCCAGCAGCAATCAGTACAGTACCACAGTGCCGGGTGGGGTGGCTCACACCTGTAATCCCAGCACTCAGGAGGCAGAGGCAGGAGGACTGCTGTGATGAGTTGGAGGCTGAGCTCAGGGCCACCCTGAACCACAAAGCGAAACCCTGTCTCAAAAAAAAAAAAGTTAAGACTAATTTTTTCTGAGCCAGAACTGGGCCTGCAGGGGGACTTTGGCTACAGATTTGAGTTGGGGTTTTGGCACTACAGGCGGAACCCAAGGTTGCATGTATACTCTACACTAAGATGCATATTTTCACTGAGCTACATCCCAACCTCTCACGGTACACTTTCTGCTCTTAGGAAGTAGAATAAAACTCATCAAAAAATTAGATGAGATAACAGTTCTGGTCTTTCTGTGGTACAACAGAATAACTGCTGATTAAAACAATCGATATACTTCAAAATGACAAGAGCAGCACAAAATTTCCCATACACAAACATTATAAATGGCTGAAGAGATGGAAACGCTTATTGCCCTGATTTGGTTATTATGCAATATATCTATGTATCAAATTACTATTATTTGCTCCATAAAAATGTATAAATACTGTATCTCAAAAAATAATTAAAAGCTTTTGTGGCTATAACTGAAAAGATTCATATACATAGTAATTTTTTCCTTTTTTCTACTCTTATTTATATTATAGCAGCGGAGAGGGCAGCAACAAAATATAAAAATACAATTTCTAACAATAATGGATTAGGTAGGTAAAAGACATTGGTCCATACATAGAGTACCAAGCAGCTATTTTAAATGTTTTATTCTTAGTTAGTAAGTTTGTGATAAATTTTATTACTTCTTTAATATCATCAATGCTAGCTTGTTAAAATAAAATACAAGTTATATCTTAAATTAAAAAAAAGAAAGGAAGTTCTCATTTCAAACCACACATTTTTTTGTTGTGGCATTATAGACCATGACAGGCAAGTAATATACCACTGAGCTATATCATAACCCTCAAACCACATTTAATAAAAGGAATTTTTAACTGTGACCAAAGAAATACACAAACACATTTTCCATACAATATTTTCACAACTACTATGACAATCAACAATGACTAGAGACAGAGTTATGCCACTATGATCTCTAGCAGCAGAGTTTGTTCTAAGAATCTGAGATCTTAACTCTTGCCGTATTCCATGTGATTTAGTCTTTACCTCATTTTTTACAAAAACAGTATTCACTACAGCTTCTTTATCTTCAGTGGAAGGCAAAAGAACTCCTTCTTCAGGTGTGATCTGGGACCACCGACCCACTAACGGGGGGCTTTTAGAAGATAAGATATTCTTTAATTCCAGATATTCCCAAATATATATGCATCCACAAGGTGTTATAAGCAGAATTCTTTTCCCATTTCCAGATACATACAAGTGTAGTCTTGTAGAGCTTGCTAATTAAAAACAACAAAAAAGCCTAATTAAACCTCAAGATCTGAATTTTCCCAACAAGTAATTTATTCCAGAAATAAAAAGCCCAAATCTTACCATGCAGTATGCCAAAACAAAGGAAGTAAAAAGTCAGGTATGGTGATGCACACCTGTAATCTGAGTTACTTGAGAGGCTGAGACCAGAGGATCACAAATTCAAGGCCAGACTAGACAACTTAGCAAGACTCTGTCTCAAAAAAAAGAGAGGTGGGCCAAGATGTAGCTCATTAATAGAGCACTTATCTAGCACACATGGCCCTGGATTCAGCCTCAGTATAACTAACATACACATACATGTACACGCTAACATACACATACATGTACATGCACACACACACAGCACATACAGTAAAGGAACAGCAACGAGTACTTTTTATATAGCTTTAAAAACTCAGTCATCACAAGAATTTTAGGAATTCCAGTTTTGTTCTTCAAGCAGAATCTAGGTACCATAGATAAACATCACCAACTATTTAAAACACACATGCATACACACACACATATACACACACAAACACATAGATATACATATGCACACACAGAGATACATTTTCAAAACAGTAATAGGAAAGTGATTCATCCCCTTTTCATTTTATTTCTCCCATTTAAGTCAACTTAAAGAAATGAAAAATCCTCACCCACTGCAAGTTTAATCACATCCTTAGGCTTTTCAGTTACTTGTATAGATTTCACACAATCTTGATCTTTGTTCCAAAGGAAAAGGTCCCCTGTGGTGAGTACCCCAGCAAGCCAGGCATCTGTGTTGAAAAGTGAAATGTGATTTTTAACTGAAAACTTCCTTTTTTTTTTTTAAATTATCTTTATTGGTACATTAAATATACACATCATGATTGCACTCCATAATGGGGATTTGTACCAGTATAAGACACAACTTAATTCTCATTTTCTCTCATAGCCCCACCCACCCTACCACCCCCCCATATACATAAAATTTGTTTCCTTACTTTTTTGTTACAATCTCAACATTGTCCCCTTTCACCTTATTTTACATTGAGCATTTTCTTTAATAGAACCCTAAACAATGAAAAAATATGGTTAATCTAGACTTTTGGAATTATCAGTACTACTTAACCATTACTGGACGTTGTCAGGACAAAAACATCGTTCAACAAAGGCTGCAGACTTGGAATCTTCTTTGTTTTTCCTGACAGCAAATTAATTTCATTTATGAATTTATCATCCAAAAGAAAAACAGCATCATTCTCCTAAGAGACAAAACATGTACAGGACTTAAGCAACTTGCCTAATACTTTCTAAGCAAGAAAGACAAAATAACATTTAAGAGAGGTTTTAATTTGTATCACAGACCTCAGAATAAACATTAAGGCAGATACCTTGTAGTAATTTAGAGATTTTACATTCTGTTTTACATTGTTTCTAAGACTGGGGATATAGCTCAGTGACAGAGTTCTTGTCAACACGTGCAAGTCCCTAACTTCCATCCCCCGCACTACAATCAACAAACTAATCAATCAATCAATAAAGGTACTATTTGAATTAAAATTTCATTGGGGTTTCACATTAAAGTGTCTTCCAGTTCTGCGCCTCAAAGTGGGTGGTAAGGTTTAATCTCTGATCAATTTAACAGGAGAATGAGCAAACTTCAGAAATTCATATGCCTTTCAGTCTAGTACTGATTATTTTTTTGTCTACCAAAAGTAAGCTGTTTTGAATTAACCATACTTTTCAGTGCAATGGTTTTCAAAGTGCCTCAGAGCAAGCATGCGCACCAGAGAACTTGTTAGCAAAGCAAATTACCTGACTTCACCTTGAGACTGCCAAGTTGAAAACCAGCCACCCAACAGTTTTAAAAGCCCATCCAGATGATTCTGGCGCGTTCTAAAACTCAGCAATCACGTTCCAAGGAAGTGCATTAGTGTTATAATTTCTCACAGGAAATTTGACACTTTACTTCAGTAAACAATTCTAAGAGAAGTTTCTAGGCTTACCTACTTTTCCTAATGTTAGGAATCCATAACATATACTATGAATGGAACTCCTGGATTAATTTATGGCCTATTTCTTCTATCCTATCTCTGAGGCCATTTTATAACAAACTCATGAGAATAACAAAAGCCAGGCATGTAGCTCAGTGGCACTGCACCTGCCTGTCAAGTACAAGGTCCTGAGTTTGATTCCCAGTACCAAAAAACAAAGATAATCACCAAAAAAAAACCAGAAGAGAGAAGTAAATACTATGCTTGACTGTTCTGTCATGGGGTGTTGAAGATATTAAACATTTCCCTTATATGCCATCTCAGCTTACTTTTTTTTTTTTTTTTTAGGTTTTTTGAGACAGGGTCTTGCTTTGCAGTTCAGGCTGGCCCTGAACATAGCCTCAAACTCACATGTCTCTGCCTGTCAAGTGCAGGGATTACAGGCATGAGCCACCACACTTGCCATTGTGGTATGTGATACTGGTTGCTGCTGGACATGAGTCTCTATGCCCAGTATAGTACGTGGTTAACCGGGGATTGAACCCAGGTCCTTTCAGCCTACTTTTTTTGAGACAGAGTCTTTTTATGTAGTTCAGGCTGGTCTTGAACTCATTATGGAGTGCAGGCTGGCTTGGAACTCAAAGAGATTCTCCTACCTCAACTTCCCAAGTGTTGGTATTATAGTCAACTTACTTTTTTTTTTTTAATATCTGGAGTTGAACTCAGGTCTTTCTGTTTGTCCGGTAGGTGCTGTGCCACTGAGTTACATTCCCAGCTCAACCTACTTTTAATTTGAAAAGTATAAACTTCCTTCTAGACAAGCTACTTAACTTTCTTGAAAGCTAATTTATTTTTTATAGTACAAATGAAACACATGCAAAACACTGCTCAGGGGTCAGATGACCCTTTTGAAGATGATTTATTTCTTTAGGGCCACTGAGCATTTCTACATCTACAGAAAAAAACATGTACTAACATATACAAAATTTGTTTTGTATGAATAAAGAAAAACTTACCTGTCCCAACCAAGAAATTCTTGGCCAGGGTTTTTTCTGCTTGATACTTGTTGATGTCAAAACTTCTAATTTTATCTCCATGCTTATTAAGATGCCAATGACAAAGTAAAATCAAGAGGCTGTAAATAATAGTAATAAAAAGAGTTCATAATACTGACCATACATCTTAATTTAGAATTTTTTATAGTTTAATTACTTTAATAGCTCATCTTTTTTTTTTAGTTTTCTGAAACATTCTGCTTTTGTAGTTCAGACTGACCTTCAATTCACTATGTAGCCCAAGCTAGTCTTGAACTCAGAGCAATTCTTCTGCCTCTGCCTCTCAGGTGCTGAGATTACATGAAAGGACAGTGCATTCAGTCCCTTATATCCTGAACTGTCAGGGAAGCTGGAACCTCTGAGCTAAACCTTCAGCCAAGAGCCTTATCTTTCATCATGTATTAAACTAAGAAAAAAGGATGGAAGGTCTAAATGTGAAAACAAACAATTTGCTGGATGTGAAATATTAAAATTCTTCAGGACATAGGTGTGGGAAAGGACTTTCCTATTGCATAAGAAATAGCACCAAGAATAAAAAAACTGGATCATATCAAATTAAAAAGCTTCTGCACAGCAATAGAAACAAACACCTTGGGGCTATACTCATAATAAATGAAATAAATCAGATACACATGTGTAAGTACCAGATAGCTTCTCTGGTGTGAGAAACTGCAAGAGTAAATTAGGACCAAAATATATAATAAATAATGTAAAATAAAAAGTAAAGGTCAATGAAGTCCTCCTTTGCCAGAGGGGCAGCTGGTAAAAATTTTCCTTACAGGACTACTCTCATTGCATCCCATAAGTTTTGGTATCAGCATTGTTGTTCAATTGTAGAAACTAACTTCTTTGACTTCATCTTGATCCACTGGCTGTTCAGGAAGATATTACTTAATTTGCATGTGTTTGTGTTATTACTGCAGTTTCTTTTACCGTTGATTTCTAATTTCATTACCCTGTGATAATGTACATGGGATAGTTTCAATTCCTTTGCATTTGCTTGTGCATGTTCTGTGAGCTAGCATGTGGTCTATTTTGGAGAAAGTCCTCTTTGCTGCTGAAAAGAAAATGTATTCTGTTGTGGAATAAAAGATTATGTAGGAAAAAAAAGGAGCAGCAGAAAGTACAACCTACAGAAAGGGGAAAAACTTTGCTAATGATGCCTCAGAGGACTCATATTTATAATATATAATTTTAAAAATTAGACCTTTCAAAATATAGAACCCAATCAAAAAATGAGCAGCTGAATAAAACAGAAACTTGTCAGAAAAAGTACAAATGACCAAGAAATACTTGAAAAAATATTCACTATCTCTAGCCATTAGAAAAACAAAAATTAAAACAATGCTGACAACTGAATGTGGTGGTGAGCACCACATCCCTGCACTTGGGAGGCTGAGGCAGGAGGCTCACCACCTTTAAATGGTTGTGTACATATATGTTAGCTTTCTCATTTTAGTAATTATTCTGTAAAATAGAAGAAAACTATATAAAAAACATACACACTAAAATATCACAGGGTAAAGGATTATCAGTTTGTTACTTCAATGGTTCATGAAGTGCACTATCTTTGCAATTTTCTGTAAGTTTATGACTTGCAAATTTTTAAATCAATTTGTTTTTTTGACACAGGATCTGGCTATGTAGCCCAGATTGGTCTCAAACTCATGCAATCCTCCTATCTCATCCTTCCAAGATCACAGCCATGTGCCATCACGTTTAATTCAAATTAGTTTTCACTGAAAACCTGACAAATCTTGAATGATGATAAAATTGATCACTAGCCCATACTGTAGTCAATTAATCCATTTTTTTTTTTTTGGCAGTACTGAAGATTGAGTGTGCTAGGCAAACTCTACTGCTGAACTACATCACAGCCCTCTTTTTTTTTAAGGTTTTGTCTTCCTATTTAAGATTCTACCCTCCTAGTTCCATTTGGCTTACGAAATTAAAAATTGAATTTACTTGGCATAATTAATTTCATGTTTAACAAGAAAGTAACTAAATGTTTCCTACTAACATGAGATTTAAAAGAAAAACAACTGGTCTGGAAAAGCAGAACACGTGATTAGGACACTCAAGTGTCCTCACCTGTCTTAGATGTGACATACAATGCATACTTATTTATCCCAGGAATCTGCCTTAAAATACCCTAGCTGCACTCAAGTTTTGCAATTGATATGTAAAGACTAAAAAGAGAGCTAACCACTTCAACATTTGAGAATAGAGCCTTTTTCATTTTTTCAGATATCTAAAAACAATCTGGTTACGCAGCAAAGGTTATTTCTGTACATATCGTCTTGCCACTCAAAATTAATCTATTGGACAGATAGTAACAACCATCACAAAGCAAGCATAACTAAATGAATGAAAATCATGCAAAATATATAAAATGTTAGAAAATCATGCAAAACACGTTAAAAGGAATAACATGCTAAGTCTATACGGGGTTTGGGACTGTACCTTTATTTTAAAACAAATCGACGAATGAAATTTCAAGAGAATATTTCAAGTTCTTCCGTGGTTTCCACTAAGGAGGAATCTGGGAAATTGCGCCCATTCCTCAGCGCACAATTTATTATCAACTAAGGCCAAAAACAGGTTTCGCGCGACACTGGCAGGCGTTGCCCCAAGACACGACGTTGCGGCGTCCTCGGGAACCCCGAGGAAGGACAGCGCGGAGAAAAGAGGCCTGGGCGCCGCGGACGGAGACACGGCGAGGCCTGCCTGTAAGGGGCCCCACGACCTGGCGGCGCAGTAGGCGAGCGCCGGCAGATGGAGAAGGCCGCGAGCCTCAGGCCGGAGGGGGTACAGACCCGCGGGGCTGGAGCCTGCGGAAGTTACCTCCGCTAGGGCCTGCACTGTGGAGGGCATAAGGGCCCGCGAGCCAAGGGTGAGGGAGGCCACCGCGGCCGGGAGACGCCAGCCTGCGTCTTGGAGACCCGTGGGCGGGAAACCCTAGCGCAGCCCTCTCCTCCGCCCATCCAGCCCCGGCTCCACCCCGCCCCGGGCTTCCGCCCCCCCGGCCCCGCCCCACCCGCCCCGGGCTTCCGCCCCCCCGGCCCCGCCCCACCCCGCCCCGGGCTTCCGCCCCGAGCCTTGTCCCCTCACCGTCTGAGCTTGAGGGCCCCGCCTCCTCCTGGCCTTTCTCGCCCAGAGCCAGCTTGCTTCTGACTAGCACCCCTTACGTCCTGAATTTTGGCCGGTCATTTTGCTGTCCTTTCTCCGTCCATGCCTTTCTCAGATTTTTGTCGTCCGAGTGCACAAGCATGGTGACAAGCTTTGCAGAACTTTCTGATAACCAAGTAATGACGGTCACGTGTCTGCAATCCCAGCCCTCGGCGACTGAGACAGGAGGACAACTGCGAGTTCGAGGCCAGCCTAGGCCACACTACACTAAGATTCAAGCCAGCCTGAGCGACACCCTGTGTTAAAAATCAAAACACCTAATACTGCACCTAAATTCGCTGTCACCTTCCTTGGCAGAGAGACCTTTACAGATCCGAAAATAAACAGGTATTAGTACAGAGGAAAATACTTTCCCTGATGGCTAATACTATACAGCATTCTAAGATACATTCAATGACCATCTGTATTTCTATTTTGAGGGAGTACGGAGGTCAAACTCATGCCCTTGTGCTTGCAAGGCAGGCAACAATGCCACTGAGCTAAGCCGCCGGCCTCTTGTATTTATTTGGTGTCTATTCAGATCATTTATCCATTTAAAATGTATGTGAATGTTCTCTCCTCAGCACCGTTTTAAGAGACTGTTCTTTGCTCAATACACATTTTTGACAATTTTGTCTTTCAGAGGGTGTAGATGATGGGTTTATTCCTGGGTTCTCTTCCTATTTCATTAGTCTTCGTGTTTTTATGCCAATATTTTGCTGTTTTGGCTGTGAACTCAAACTCGCGGTCTTCCAGCTTCAACCTCACCTTTTGCAGGAATTATGGGAGTATCCAACTACATTTAATTTATTCTGTCCCCCAGGCTGGCCTCAAACTTCAGGCTCACGTGATCCTCTTGCTACAGCCTCATGAAGAATAAGGGTTAAACACTGCTGTGCCCACTTAAACTTTTTCATTGTTGCTACTATATAGAAATCAAATTGATCTTTGTATTTACCTTATGTACTGTGGCCTTTGTAAAAATTAGTTCTAGTCACTAGCTCTGGTATTTTCCATACAAAATTTCCTATATAGATTAACTGTGAATAGACATTTACTTCAGCTTTTCTAATTTGCATGTTACACTTTAGTCTCCCATATTGCACTAAGCAGGACCACCATAGCATATGCAATGGAAACAGACACCCTTGGTTTATTCTCAGCTTAAACAGAAAACTATCATTCATCAGTATGTTAGCTGTATGTTTATAACAAAAGTCCCTCATCAAACTAAAATTCCCTTTTATTCCTAGGTTGCTGAGAATTTATTTCTTGAGGGAGGTCTTGCGTATCTTGCTCTGAGTTTTTCCTGGACTGTAGGTTTATAGTTTTCATCAAAGTACAAGAAGTGAATGGTAAATAATGCAGGTGAATAGAGTGGGTTTGTGGGTCCAGCATCTAACTCTTTAGGGAAGCACCCCTTTCCTGTTCCACTTGGTTTTATGTAATGATTCTGTACCGCCCTACTCCCAGGCTGTATCCACTGCTCATTCAAAGCCCTCAGGCAAGTTCTTTTAAGTTAAGTACACTTCTGGGTTACACAACACTATCATCTTACAGCAGTTATGGAGCACTCTGCAAAGAAAGTCAAAGAACAGACATGAACTAGAGAAAACTGTGAAGATTGCAACTCTTGATCTAGCCATGTGGAAGTAGCTCTTTATGTGGGCCTTTTAGTTGTGAGGGCCAATAAATTCTTCTTGTGGCAAACGAGATTTTTTATTATTTTGAGACAGGGTCTCACTATATATTTCACATTGGTCTTGAACTCACTGTATAGCCCAGCTTTGCCTCAAACTTGCCACAATCCTAAACCTCTTAAGTGCTGAGCTTATAAGCATGTCCCACCACACGCACCTGTTATTTTCATTTTTGTTCACCAGCAAAGGAGTTCTTAAAATCACCTTAAGAACTAATTTCTTCTGAGGAAAAGGTGGGAAATAATATAAATTCACATTTTAAAAAGACCATTCTGCCCTCAATGTAAAAATAAGTGGAAAGAAGGTCAAAGTAGGCACAGATCACTCATCACTTAGCAAACAACTAACTGCAGGCATCCATGTGAAACAGGGTAACTAATAACCTACACTAGCCAGACACTTGGACAGATATAGGGGACAAGAAGAAATTACTTGCTTAGTAATCTCTAACTAATGGATTTAGAGACACGGAGGAATTTAAAGATGGTGTCCATATTTCTGCTTTGTATAAGGAGATGATGAAGACAAATAGAAAACAAAAGATGATAAGCAAAAGTAGATAGAGGGTGAGAAAAAGAGGAATTAGCTCAGACACCTTCAGGCTTTGATAGTGCTTTGGGAGGTCAGGTGTAAGCTGGTTACCTGATATGCGGCTCTAGAATCCAGATGGTAATTCAGTTTCAAAGAGCTAGTACTCTTACTGATAGAAGCTGCCAAAAGTGTAAAATACATGATATAGTCTTAAAATAAATGTTTAACTTAAAACATGTTAGGCTGTAGAAATGCCCACTTGAAATGAAAACAGTAAAAAGTATTAGAATGACTTTAGTATTTGAAGCAGAATAAAACTGAATTAAAAAATAGCCTTAGTTCTTACAAAATTTTGGATTTAAGAGTCTCATTTATATATAAGAATGAAATTTAGAAGACAGAAATCTACTACATGACTCAAAACTATTCTGAAGACAATAGTTCTAAGAGAATTTAAACAGCCAAATTCATAAAGAATAAAAGGCAATGCTACATTTTCAAAACCTTGGATCTTGTTTTAGTTTTTCATTTTCTTATATGACTCTAGTAGGAAAAATATGAAGGCAGGAAGTAACTAAGAAAGGGAATGAGTAATCTGTGAGATCAAATTCACTATAAAATATATAAAGTAGAGAAATGTAAGTGAACTGTAAGTAATGTTACTTGGACATCACATCCAGGTCAGGGTCAGTATCCCACCCTGCACAGCTACTAAAATTGATTTTTCTTTCCGAACCATCCTGCCACACTACAACTGTCTATTTAAAACACAACTACAGGAGACAGAGGATGAGAGATGGTGAGGACAGTAATGTGGGTGGATATAATCAAATATATTATATACATGTATGAAGTTACAATGAATCCCAGTATTTTGTAAAATACACAGTATTAAAATACATATTAAAACACCACAAATACATTACATCCAAGGACTATGGTGACTCCTGATGGCCTATAATGAATACAGTTTCACAGACTATGTTTTAACAGTGAACCCTACCTATATGTTTTAA
>PVIR01012648.1:0-44216 GCA_004026965.1 Petromus typicus
TAAATAAGTCTTCATTTGACTGTTTCTGGTTTATGTTGAATTAGACATTTCTCTAAGCATTTATTGAAAGGCACGAAAGTATTAATTAATATGTACTTTGGAGCAAGTAACATACTTAGCATTAGAAAAGTGAAAGGAAAATATCTGTTTTCCCCTGAGAGAAAGGGCTGAAATTTGACCTTTAATATAGAATAACATTTTACTTGCAAAAAGTGATATTTAATATAGAAATTTTCTGCCTTATAAAAACAATGCTCAGATGATTCATAATAAAAAGTATACAGTGAAATAAAAATGCTTAACCACAGAATTAAATTTCAGAGTAAAATAAAATATTCCTTTTATGCTTATAAAATTGGCTATGAAAAAATAATAATAGCCAGATCATTTCACAGATTGCTGACAGGGGCAAATGGCTTTTCGAGAGGTCAACTGGCCCTATGACTCTACAACCATAGTTCTTTAATACATCATCTGTTCGAGGAGTTAAAGAAACTTACAATGATGAAATAATCCTGATTGTTTGAAAAGGTTGATGTCCTAGCAAATTTAATCAGTTAACATTTCTAAGAGAAAGGAATTAGCAACAACTTTTATAGCAAGTAATTTAATATTAGGCAAGTGAATTGTGCTACACCTCTGCAAGAGAAACTTTACAATTAAAAGACAATGTAGAGGCAAAGAAACAGATAGTAATATTCCAGCTGGACTATATTCAATATAAATTTAAAAGTATATCTTTGGTACAATAAGGATATGTATGTAATTAAATGTGCATTTCATTTTAAAGAGCAAACTGCAACTATTTTTCTCAGAAAGGAGACAGTCACATCTCCTTACAGTATATTCAAACTCTGCCTACCAGTAACAAATTTTAATCACTCAGAATTCCCATTACAAGAAATAATAATAAAAATACTAAAGTTCATTTAATAATTTGTCACAATTATATATTTTATTATCCTAATATTTAATTATATACTATATATAATAAACTCAACTAATGAAACCCTCTCTTTAAAATAACTAAAATGAATTTGGCTCCTCTTATCAAGAATTTAAGTATTTTGTCCCATTTTATGAATAGCTTTATTAGCTTCATATTTTTATGAAGATGTTCTCATATGAATACAAAAGTTCTTTTAAAAGGAACACACAATGTCATTTAAATATGAACAATAGCATGGCAAACAAAGGCAAATGAACAGGAAAAGTTCATGTTCAGCTTTTCCTAAGAGGCTTAGAATCCCAAAAGAGAGCCTCAATTGAGATACAAACTATACAAAAGCATTTCCTGTATCAATATTAAGTTTTAAGAGAAGCTCAGAATAGTTCAGTTTTAAAGGTTCTAACAGTGTCCCTATTGATCAAGATTTCTCATCAGAGCACAAATATGCTTTAAATATGCAAAGATCAATTTAATTAAAATCTGTATGGATTAGTTATCTGCAAAATGTCATTAGTTAAAGTTCAGTTACAAAACTTTCCAAACTTTCTAATTCTCATTTTATCTTTTGTAGGAAAATAAAACCTTGTTTCTTTTATGTATGGTGAATTTTTTTTTAAATTTAGTTTTTTGAGATGGTGTCTCACTTAGTAGTTCAGGCTAGCCCTGAACTCACTATGTGGCCCAGCCTAGCTTCAGATTCATAGCAGTCCTCCTGCCTCTGCCTCCGAAGTGTTGGGATAACAGGTGTGAGCCACCACACCCAGCATCGTGATATGTGGTACCTGGGATCAAACTGAGGACCTTGCACTTGCCAGGCAGACACTGGAACCACTGAGCTAAATCCCTGGTCTAATTAACTACATATCCCAATAACCCACCCAGTTGAAGAGTACATCATCCTAGTGAAAAGCCATACAGTATCATCTGAGATCACTGTTGATTTCATGGGTTATAGAAAGAATTTTTATGTGAAATCCACAGGTAAGTTTTCTTTGTATTTCATAATTTTTAGTAGAGGAGAATTTATTTATATCAAAATTTAAGTCAGTCATGGATTGTAAGAAAACCATATAGAGATGAAGTGGCTCATCTGTGATAATACGAATTAAATTACCTTTTCCATGACTACTCTTGTTACTAGAAACAGTACTGAATCCTTTCTGTTCTAGGTCTGAAGTGTTGAAAGGTTCTAATGGAAGGCAGGAATAAAAGTACAATTTATGCATAATAGACATAATTTTCTAATTAATATTTATAATGAACAAAATCAAACTCATCTTGAAAATACATTTTTTTGGCTATTTGAAAAATATAGTGGAAAGAAAAGCTACACCTGAACTTACAAGAGAAAAGGTCTCTGATATAGAGAACCATTTTCATAACTTTGCTTCTTATTCAAATACTTATTTTAACTAATTTAAATAGGATCTTTTTTATCCTGGTATATCCTGATTTTTAGTTATAAATATAGGAAGCTGGTCAAATATCATTTTAATCCATTGATACTAGTATATAATTCATTTTCATTTTTAAATGGAGCAATTACCTAAATTTAATTATGCATAAGGTTTTACTTAATTGAAATGCTGATTTTCTGAGTGAATTCAGAGGCTTGCTTTGGGTGAAGGTGCTGTAAACCAGAAAGATGTTTTCTCTATTTCTTTACTCATCTCTCCTTCCTTGGCAGAGGTGTCTAAGAATCCAATAGAATTGCAGGCATGCAATTTCTCCAAACAGTACTTGCTTTCTTCTGTGTATCCCACTACACCTATAATCAATGTAGTTATTTTAACTATACAAATGTATTAAGATACACTACAAAAAAGAATCTGCATCTTATCAAATACTAATGTCATAGTCTTTTTCCATAATTCTCTTGAATTCTGTTTCTCTTTATCTTCATGAACTATTTTAATTTACAGTTACATTTTTTCCTTTCTATACCAAACATGCCATAAACAAGATTCAGTTTTCTATCACTAATACCTCCCTAGACTTCAAAGCTTGTAACCCTGATATATATTCTCATGTGGTTGTTAGGTTAGCAACTAGGTTAGGTTAGTTCTTGTTATATTTGGGATGTCCATTCATTTTTAAACCAGAATCAGTTTTTCAATATCAGTCATGAAAATATTTGAGGAGCACTCTCCTATGCCTTTAAAATTACTGCTCTTCCAAGCATCATATCTTTATTTTTTCAATTATTTTTCATTAGATATGGTTTCTAAGCCTCCCTTCAGTGTCTGATTGTATTCTATATCAGCTTTATATCTACTGGAATACTGTACCAAGAATTAAACACAGCACTGTAAAGGTATTATGGCCAGAGCAGACCTGTTGTATTCCTTATCTGATAATTGGGAGGGTAGTGGGCTATGTCAGTCAAAACTTGGGGGCTTCTTCAGTAACTTTTATTGTGACAATTCTCCTAAATCCTATATATACACAATTCATTCTTTTAAATCCATCTTTAGGATATTACCAGTGTCTTTCACCATTCTATCTGAAACAGCTTCTCCATCTTCAGTCTTTGTCTGTATCTGGATTTGGTTTCCAAAAAATAATTCCTATATATGTTGTATTATTTATTCATTATATGCAATATATTGTCTTTATTCATTACATGCATTTATCATATATTTATCCAATAAGAATAAAAATACCTTAAGAGTAGGGCCTTTGTCTTATTTACCAGTAGTACTGGATGGCATATGGCAAGAATCTAATACTTATGGATGAATATGTCACACTGTTAAATTCTACCTTCTTCTGTTCTGGTGAAGTCCTTTGAATGCTAATTCTTTCAATTTAAAATATTACCCAATAGCAACTAAAAACTTGGTAAGACTGCACTCCTTGCCTTTACTCAAATTACACAGGCACACTCTTCATCAAATCCTCTTGAGTTTCTTAAGAGTATGATGGAAGGACCCAAATATCTAGGCTTAGAGTACATGTTATTTAATTTCCTTTGCGGTGACAATGAGCCACTGATTAGCACAGTTAAGGAAATGCCATTCTAATGCTGTACCTGTATCTCAGAGTATAATATGACCCACCAATCTCAATCAGAAAAATCCTGAACTACTTCTGCAAGAATCAATAAATCATATTTATACTATTCCCCTGATTTGCCAGTCTGGAAATAATACTATTGGAAAAGAGACATCAGCTATTTCAAGGACTTCATGGATTATGCTGATGATTATCACTTACTCATTTTTTCATTTCACAAATATGGAAATCTTCTGACGGTCAGGTGGAATTCACTGTCTTTATCAAAATTGGTAACTTGCTTCTTGTATTCTGGGGCAAGGCCTGCTCTTGATAATTTTTAATAATTGAGGATGATGTTTTATAATTGCGATCTTTCTGGTACACAAGGATAGAAGTTGTCTCGACTTCTACTGTCTCGCAGCCTTGCTTTTCCACTTTGAACATCATTCTGCGGTGTGCACACAGACCGAATTCATAGAGGAACCGAGCGCTCCTGCTTCCCACCTGGCATCTGTTAGGTGTGCTGACAATGAGCCACCTCACCCACTTTCTTTCCATACTTTAAAAGTAGCTCAGCTGTCTAACTCCTCTGAGGTTTGGCAAGATTTGTCATATGCAGCTGTTTAGCTCTTCCTGTGTGTATTCTTCTAGGATTTTTTTCTTACAGTTTGCTCCTCTTTCTCTTTTCTTCTTAGCCAAGGTTATCGGCGAATGCTCAAAGCAACCGCATTAAACCTTTTGGATGTTTCTCCTACTCTTGCTCTCTAAGATAAGTTATCATTGTGATATGGGAGTTTCCTTTAGGAAATCTTCCCTTAACTACTGAGTTCTCTTTTCCTGATAGGGTTTCAATCTAGATACAAGTAGCAAGCACTGTTTTCCTCATTTACTTACTGAATTCCTAATGTTTAATGCATTTCCTGGCACACAGCAGGAAGTCATTACACATCTCTTTAATGAGTGAACCAACCATCCTCTCTAATTCCTTAATTTTGCCCTCCTAATGTGGAAGGCATATATTTGACTATTTTATTTGTATTTCCTTGAACATTATCTATTGTAAATGCATATAATTTTTAGTACCATTAGTTTCTTTCTTTACCAACTGAGTTCTGTTTTTCTTCATTTTGAAGTTTGAAAGTCACTAAAATAGTAGTATCTGATTTGGCGTTTACTATCTTTAGAGGCAAGGATTATTAATGGATAATTAGAAGGTCCAAGATGTAAACAACAATTATCTTAAAATATATATAGATACCATATACCTAGATAAACCAGAGTGAATGTTATCATAATATATGATTTTATGAAAAGCATTATTTAGTCTTCAGGATATCTGTCATATTATCACGAATATATCAGAAGTACTTAGTATAAAAATAAATTAAAAAGGAAGCAATAGTGTGGGGTTAATTAACTTTTATAAAGACTATCTTTGATCTGATAATAGAGATGCCAAATTATTCTGTGAGGGTTATTTGGCATATATGAAGGGTTCTATTCAAAATATCTCCCAAATATTTATCTTTACAACTATAGCAAACCAGTTGATTTAGTCTACAAACGTTTTCTAACTTCAAAAAAAAGTAGAATGAGAAACTAACAGAGAATACAACTGCTGAGTCACAGATCTTGAAAGACAATCAACCAATCTATCTTTCTCCTCTATTTCAGGGAGAGTTATTCAAGACACACGCATTTTTCCTGAGACGAGAGAACACGGAATGTTAACAATCTTCACCATCAGGAAGCTTCCTATCATTTCGTCTAAGTGCCTCGCACGTCACTCCGGGCTCATTTCCTCTCATTGAACAGAGGCAAGGCAGCTGGCCTGTATCCTCCCTCTGCGTGGCCCCAGCATCTCATAAGTGTGTCACAGACGCCCTTCTGAGGCAGCAGTGGAAGCCCGATTGGAAACAGGACAGAAAACTCTTTAAAATAATCTAGTGGGAAATTGTGTTTTAAACTCCACTTTGAATGGGGCTATAGATTAGGTCAACAAAAGGGCCAAAATACTGAAGTGCTGTCCCTTGAATAATTGAGACTAATTCTTAAACAGTATTATGGGGTCATAAAACACCAAGCCTGGAAATTAAAGATTTTTATGCCTCATCAAAAAGTCTTTGAATGTAACTCCTTGGCATACTGCCAACAGGGGCAGCTCTTTGGGGGGAAATCCTATGCCAAAGGCCAGAAAGGCAGCTGTGTTGTTCAGCTTCTGAGAGCTTCCAACTCGACACCCACACAAGCTCAATTATGAACAAATTAAAGGGATCCAGACTGAGTATAGTAATTCTGGTAATTGAAATAAATAGAGGAAAGTCTACAATTAGGAGCAAAAGGCTGATTTTCTGGAAAACCCGTAGGTTCTTACCCAGTCCCTTAAATGACACCCTAAATCCTTTGAATAAGCATAGTTATATCCAATTATTTAAAAATAACTCAATTTTACTTATTATTTCTGATTTTTCTTAAATGTGACCACATCCTTGCCAGCAAAAATATATACAACATCATGAGGCAAAATAATCCCCCCAAATAGGTGAAAGATACACAGGTAATAATACTTTTAAGTAAAACTGGCATCAGACTTTTACACCCATGTTTTAGAGTAAAAAGTATGTTACTCAATTCTAGAAAAGTTTAATATATGTATCTGATAGATTATACACTCCTTTTGAAATGCAGAGAAAATTTAGAATCATTAAAAAATGAAAGATTAATATAATGGAATGTGTTAAATTGATGCTGTTATATTAGTAGAGAACAAAATATACATCCTCATGTGAACACATTCTTAAAATCACTTATAAAATTTCAATAACCATTCTGGGTTTTAAGAAGAAACGGAATAATGAAAAACTTAGGAAGCTAGGAACACAAAGAAGCTTATCTAACTTGATAAAATGTTTCTATCAGGAACTAACAGTAAACATTATAATTAACAGTCACACACACATAACTACTCATATGCACACATAGGAAGTACTCATTTAATCTTTAAATTCACTTTGATGAGAATAAATATATTTGAAGAGATGAAATAATTTTACTTTGAAAAATATTTTTTAAATAAAGGAAAATTAGAAGGAGCTTACCCTATAAATAATCAAAATACAAAGTCATCAATACCATGATAATTTAAACAAGTGATTCTAAAACTAGACAAATGAATAGTATATCAAGGAAACTTGCATGTTTATAAACCCAGCCATGGATGGTATAATAGAATTTAGAATTCTAGTGACACTGCATTGTAAATTAATACACAGAGGAGGGAACAATTTTTAAAATTCTAATAATTGACTATCTGAAGGGAGAAAAAAAATTTCCCAACTCACATAGTTTAGATATAAATATACTACAGATTGCATAACATTTTTTTCACTAGTTTTTTGAGACAAGATCTTATTTCGTAGTTCAGGTCGGCCCTGAACTCACTATGTAGGCCAGGCTAGCCTTGAACTACGGCAGACCTCCTGTCTCTGCCTCCCGAGTGCTGGGATTATAGGCATGAGCCACCTCACTTGGCTTGCTTAACCTTTTCTAAAAGTACAGGATTATATTTCTAGAAGGCAAAAATGATTCTACTTCTAAATTATAAAAATCAAATGAAATGTTGGAAATATTTGATCATAAGACTGAAATTTTCATGAAGAAAAGAAAAATCAAACTGAAAGAAAAATAGTATGTTCCAAGAAATAATTTTCAGTATGAATAACAATATTCTAAAAACAAAAGAGAAACTAATAAGTGGAAACATTGGTAAAGGACATAAGTAAATAATTACAAACGAAGCAATATAAATAGTCAAAAGCAAAAAAATAAAACCTTCAGTTGAGCTCAATTCCATCTAAAAGTGAAGCAACTAAAAGAAAAGCAAACTGTAATCATCAGTCATTCATGCTACACTATGCAACTAACACAAAGAAATATACATATGACAATGACCTGTGTGTGGACAGAAAAGCAATTGGTAGAGTCATCTATTTATTGTTAGACTTCATTTGTGTCTGGGAGGGAGAGAGAGATGGAGAGCTTTATTTTTCATTACAGGGTTGTCAGTCTTTGGATAACATAAGAAGAACGTGGAACTCACACATCATCAAAATCTTTTGAACATATGAAAGACTTACTAGTGTGCAGGTTAAAATAATTCAGACTCAGAAGCAAACTTGAAACAAACAAAGATGGCACAATGGGATGGACTAGATGTTGGAGTTTCTATATTTGTATTTTTTTGAAAGAGGAAGCTCACTACATTGCTTAGGCTGGACTAGAACTTGTGATTGTCCTGCCTCAGTCTCTCCAGGAATTGAAATTACAGGTTTGCAGAGAGACACCTGGCTTCTGCAAGTTTTATGAAGAAAGAGTAGCCAGGGTAATTTCTCATTACAGAACAAATATGTAGAAAGACTTATGATTTTTATGTTTTCATTTTAAACAATGGCACTAGTATGGTATTCAACCTAAATATTGTATGATTTTAAGAAATCTTTTGAATATGAATCTTGATCCTTCTGATATTATTACTTCCATACAAATCAGTATCAACTCTTCAGCAAATATATTTTTTCACATTGGGCCAGGGATATACATGGACAACAAAGCACACGTGATGCTCTACTCCCTTCATCAAACAGAGGAGACATTTCCTCATCTGCAGTTGGGGTGTCACCTGAGCTTACTCATCGGACCACTGTTAAACTCCTTCCACTACACATTCTGGGGAGTGGGGAGTAGTAGGGCCCTCACACACTCACCCCAGAGCTGTTTGCCAGACTGTTAACTTTAAAGTGTGTTTCCTGAATGGGGCTAAACTTTGATGATTACTCTAAAAAAATATGATTATAGAATATTGAGTATTTTCACTGTATAGTGTGAATTAGTCAATGCTTTTAGTGTAGGACTTGTGCCCTGAAGAAAATAACTTCTAATCCACTCAATGTTGTAAACTGAACCCATATTACTATTATTCTTGTCACTTATGGTGCATGTGCAGAAAAATGCAAAGGATGATTTCTAACAATAGATATTTTGTAAGGGCAACTTCAATTTAAAAGAGAAAAATTTCTCAAAATAACTTTTCAGTAATAAGAAATAAGAGCAGAACTACTTTCTGATGAAGACTGAGGTTTTATTTTTTTACAGATTCTGTAATGTTTTTTTCTCTCTTAAAGTGGATGTTATACTACTTTTATCTTTTTAGAAATGTTTTAGAACCATCATACTGGCAACTTTTTAAATTAACTGAAGAAATCAGTAATATATTTCTCCCTTCAAAAATTAAGAGAAGTTTACATTTATTCATCTTCTTTATAGAGAAACTGGAAGATTAAACAGGAAATATTTATCAAGTGCTTCATAAAAATAAACTGCTCCCTAAATTATTAGTAATAACCGATGTCACCATCAAACATTATTCCCTTGGTTTGTCAAAGGTTCACACTTGAGAAAATCTACTTATGACCAGTGCTCAAAACAGCTTCCTTGTTAAGGTTTTCTATCTGTCTCTCACTATAGGTGATTAGAGCAAATGTTTCCCAGCGATTTAGTTAATTTAAAGAAAATAGAGTCAATTTATCTTGTTTCATCATGGTTGAACATTTTCCTGAACTCGTAAGTGAGCAACAACAGATAAGTACTATTTATCAGATTGTTTTGGTACAGCATGCAATTCTGATTATTCTATTTTCTTGTTATTGTTAATAAAATATATAACATGCCTGAAGAAAAAACAATTGCAGGGATTGGCCACTGAGCATTCAGGAAGTAATGAGTTTTTGCTGAGAATTTATTTTGCATACTCCTTCTGAGAGGCCATGGGAGGGCAGCAATGTTCTGGAGTATCTGAGATGTCTTTCAGGGTCCCATACTGCAGGGACTAAAGAACACAGTTGACAGAGAGATCTAGATCTACCCAGAAAGCCAGCAGAAACCCAAAAAGTCCTTGTGGTACTGATAACTCAGTGGAGTTTTTGAGATGCCGCCACAGAGTACCTCAGTACTGTCAATCTGACAAATCCAAGGGACATGTCCTCCCTCTAGTGTTACAGGATAGGGGTGGGCATGTTGGGAGATGAAGCTTCTCCTTTGCCACCTTCCCTATCCATCACTCATCCAGAAGAAACAAAGGACGACGAGCACCACTGGACCACATTATCTCCCCAGGCCCTGCGACAGCTTTGCCCATTATGAAGGCAGCTGAGGTTAGGGTGCTAGCATCATTCAGGGCCTCCGGAGGGGATCATGCTTCCCTGACCTATTTATGGAACACTTTCTAAAAACAAATCTTCTCTCTCTTTGACAAAGGGATAATGACAACTAAATGTGTGAAGAATGATAGCGAGATAGGATGGCCATTATGCCCTCCTCCAGGTGTCTGCAGACCCTGCTCTCTGAGGGGTGAGTTGAAGAAACAAGACCTGGACATTTGGGAAGATAGATGGGTCGAGGCTGGAGAGTGACCTGGATGTCACCTCGCTCTTGCTTACCAAGGTCCATGCTCTTTGAGGCTTTCAGGTTAATTGATTCAGGCTGCCTGGCTGGTGTCACAGATCTGAAGTTGATGTGCTGATCTGGAAAATATACTGCTGAATCCACCCCTGGGCTGTGGACAGAAGCCATACGTTGTATTGGGGGTGGAGAGAGAGAGAGAGAGAGAGAGAGAGAGAGAGAGAGTGTGTGAGTTAGTTTTCATTTGGAACAAGCCACTCATCACTCTCTCTGCTCATGTATTTTAAACCAATTTTTAAATCTCAAGTTTCGTTAATGAGATGCAACAACTCTGTTTTCACATATTTTATCATGGTGTACAATTTAAATAAAATATTCTCTAGCTAATATCATGTTTTACTCTTCACTGACTTCTGCTAATTGGGATCCTGCTGTACCATATATAACTTTAAGCAGGGGAGGAGGCCTGGGAAGCATTACCACTTCAAAGCGTAGCACCAGATATTAGCAGAGACCTCAAGTGGGATCAGAGACGTCTGTGGGATAAGTGTGCCCTTCTATGAGAGACAAGGGAAAGGCTGTGTCCTCAGAGAAAGCCATCTTCTTGAATGGCTCATGGTCGAGAGAGCTCAGTTTTCTATCTTATTTAGGTCCATCTTCTAAAACTAATGCTAATGCTTAACAGATAATATGCTTGTCATTAAGATGAACAGGAAATTACAGGAAGAACATAGTCAACAATTTAGACACCAGATGCATTGAATTCCCTGACAGGCTTCCTGGTACTTATGGTCATCCTCAAGTCATCTTCTTTCTGCTGCACATTGTATTTCCTTCTCTTGAAGATGGAAGGGATGATGTGAAGAAATTAACAGACAAATGCTCATATCTTAATATAGAGGTAGATTATATATTTTCATAGATTGAACTACATCACATTTCCCCTTGGGAGCTTGTCTGTGTAAAGAGAACATAGGTGTCTTATCCCACCCAATGTGACTTCTATCGTCATCCTTCATTCAGTGAAAACTTCATGTAAAGGACTAATGAATTTTTCAAAGAGTTGAGGTTTGATATTTTAAATAACAAACAATAAACAATACTTTTGGGGTGAGAATCCTAAAATATACAAAAATTTTCACTTTTAAATTGAGCATATCAGAATAAGTTTATTTTTAAAACTTATCCACCATGGATATTTAATATTGCCTGACAGTGCTGCTGAAGTTAATATGTAGCAATCACTAAATTTCTGAATAAATAAATGACCTGGGTTGTTACATGGGTGGACTAAGGAAGCATCTTGTGATGCAGCATAGGTCTAGCAGTTTGAGTCCTGCCTCTGCCACTTTCTGTGTGACTGGGCTTCTCTGTTCTTCAGTGTGCTTACATCTAAAATAATTCTAACTACATATTGGAAAGTAAAGAGAGTTGTGTTTGCACAGTTAGTGCTGCAGAAATAGGTAACAAGCAAGCAAATAAATAGACCTGCTTTTGCTTCCCAAAAAACTATGAAAAGTCTCAGTTTTCTCACAGATCTCTGTTTCTTACAGTTTCCTTACCATGCCTATTTTCATCAGACTCTTAATAGAGCTATGACTAAGACAGGCTTGGAAGGGTCAGGACATGTAGCCTCAGCTTCCACATCCATGGAGTGGGTAGTGACAGAAGCTACCCTGTAAGATTGTTGTAAGAATGAAATAAATTAAGATATACTACACACTAAGAATAGTAATGTCAAATGTTAAGACCTCAATCAGTAGGAGCTATTAACAATCTTTTTCTTCATTTTGATGGGCTAGAGTAATCTCTGGATGATGGCCTGGAGCACTCTCCACTGAAAAAGTTGTACATGTTTTCATGAGAATGTCTCAGTGTTTAAATCTATTCTTTGGAATTATGAAGCTCTTTTGGTGTTTTTTGATGATCGGGTACATTTTTAACAGATGAAGGCACTGATGTACAAAGTATACTAGATGTGGTATCAAGAAATGCCAAAATATGCCAATTGTGAGAAAAACGCTGACATGATCTAAGAGCAATACTTTCATTTATTTCAGCCTATTTTAAAGAGTGCTGAGAGGCCACTATGACCACAAGCTTCTCCTGAACCTTCGTGTTTTGGGAGCACTTGCCTTTAAATGTGTCATTCGACCTTTATTTGCACTTAGCTTTACATCCTTTGATCTCTTGTAATGATGTGAGGTTAGTGTCAGAAAGACTCATGGCTTTCACAGAATCAAAGAATTCAGAGCTGGAAGGGATTAAAGGTCACCCCATCCCTTAGATAAGACTGTGAGGCTCAAAGGGGAGGACTAACTTCCTAAGGCGGCCAGGGGGCAAAGCCAGGACCAAAGCCACAAGCTTTGGGTACAATGGTACCCACTCCAGGACACAAGTTGTTACAGTCCTAAATTCACCACCCTTAAGCCGTTTCCTGTAAGTGCGCATTTGCTCACAATTTCTGGTGCAACTTACAGTTTAGCTTTTATTTTTGTTTCAGTAGAGTGGCACATATGAAATAAAAGAAAGCTAAATATTTAATCAAAGCATATGTTATACATTACAATGACGGCTTTCAGGGAGGAAGTTTAGGGTAAATATGAATATTCCTCTACAAAATGAAGATCACAGCACAGTCACATTCCTCTGCCCACAACAGACTACGTAAAATGAGTACCCAATGAAGAAATATTTGGTTTCCCCAATAAACTCATTGTTTTATCATATTAGAAAGTAATTGATACAGTAAGAATAAGAATTCAAAATTTCTCTTATTCTTGGAAAATAATGAATCTTACCTTACTTTAAAAATAGATGGCAATGTCACTTAATAGAATAACATAGGATCAGTCCAGAAAAGTTAATTTATGGTACTTTTTAAAAAAAACAAATATTAGGATATAATTAAGGATCATCAAAGAATTCAAAGCTTCTTCATACATCTGAATGTAAGAAATACTATTCACATAGTATATGCCTGATTTAGGTCTATTCATTTGATCATATTTTGGTTCCCACTATTTGGATTACAACAAAGTATACACTCTAACCACCTCAAATAGAGTTCCTCTTGCCATGGGAAAAAATGGAAATGCAAAATAAGTCAGATATGAGATTGGCAGATATTTAAGGAGGGAAATGAATGCAATTTATGACATTATGGGTTTCAAGCCAATGCAAACATCTAGTGCACTGAGATAATGAGCACAGTATTGAATTAGTTAATGTGAAAATAGTTTAGACATGTAACTTGGACTAGTAACATGGTTTGTAATTTTATGCTACACATCAGAAGTGTTCAGAATGATAGACGACACAATGATCAACTATAAAATGGGACACATTTTAATTTGAAGGGAGTTAGTGCTCACGCCTGAGCGGGCTGCATTGGAGGCTGCAGAAAGCTGAAAGTTGACAGCAGGCCCAGGACATGTCCGAGATAAAGGCCATGTTTTCAGCATGAACAACCAGGGAATCTATCAAATAGAAATGATACTCAATGTCAAATTATGCTGCATAATGAATAAATAAGAGTAGCATGGAACATATGCCCATGTCTTGAAGACGGTGACAAACCAGAAATGTGAAAGAGACAGAAGAGTCGGAGATGAATGTTCAAGGAGAACTGTCTAAAATGAAAATGGAAGAAAGTTTTGGGAGGTCTGAAAAAAAAAAAAAAAAACTGACACACAATAAAAGCGTTATGCCTGAAGCCTCGGTGTCTGTGACAAGAGTCTGGAAAGCAGCCGGTGTGAGTGAACAGGACTGCACGGCTCCTGTGTGAAGACGTGGAGAGAAGCAGGGGAGGAAAGGGTGAATGAGAAAGATGAAATCTATACACACAAGGAATATTCAAACGTTGTTGAATCTGTTAGCAGTATTCAACAAATTAGTTTGCTTTCAACTCTCCTTAGGATCCACATTGAAAATATATATCCCTTACATGTATTTTTTTGACATAC
The DNA here is from genome assembly GCA_004026965.1 of Petromus typicus. NCBI lineage: Eukaryota > Metazoa > Chordata > Mammalia > Rodentia > Petromuridae > Petromus > Petromus typicus. Next base: position 14,368 of record PVIR01012648.1, read on the forward strand.
TTATTTTAAGCTTTTCTTTTATAGTCATCGAGGACACAGAAGAAATAATTTCTCGATTTCATTCTGATTCAAAGCATAAACACTAACTTTGATCAAATCACTTTCCCTCCTCATGCAACTACAGTTTTCCGCTTCATAAGCCTGGTGCCACCTCCACAGCGCTGCTTCCCATTTAGAGGGTTGTAAATGTTTCTGAAGAGAGTGCGGCATCTCCTTCTCAGCCTTCCTGGCTCTCCTCCAGTCCTTCCTCCATCCCAAGCTTCACACATCCAAAGCCTGTTGCTGTTGGTTACCTAGGCAACACTGCAGCTTGTAGGATGGCATAGGTCACTAGTTCCCAGGAAGGGGTGGGTTGCAAGGTTTAAGATTTACTCCTTCTACCTCAGAATACATCATTGTCCTTTCCTCTCCATTAATGCTTTTTCTCTTCTCGTTCAAGCCCTGTTCTTCTCTTGCTAGTCCCATATCTAATGGATCTCATTGTCTATGGCTTCCCCTTCCCACTACAGACTCCAAAATGGAAAATTCTCCAGGCCTGATACTGTCATCCTTGAGCTTGAAATTCTTTTTTTTTTTTTTTTAGGTTTTTGGAGACAGGGTCTTGCTTTGTGGTTCAGGCTGGCCCTCAGCTCAGCCTCCAACTCACATCACAATCCTCCTGCCTCTACCTCCCAAGTGCTGGGATTACAGGCGTGAGCCACCACGCCCGGCACTGTGGTATATGGTACTGGTTGCTGCTGGGTGTGGGTCTGCACACCCAGTATTGTTATGTGGTTACCGGGGAATCGAACCCGGGTCCTTGCGCTTGCGAGACAGGCGCCAGAACCACTGAGCTAACTCCCCGGCCCCAGAGCTTGAAATTCTTGAGTGCATCTCCATTGCTCTTTACAGAAGCCTGGTACACAATGTCCCAAACACCAATTCTCTCAAGACATCACACTGAACACAGGATGTATCTTTTCTCTCATTGCCTGATTTTTCTAACCTTAATTCAATCTTGTACTACTTCTCTGGGTGGCAGGCTCCTTCCCCTCCTCCAAGAAATCGCTCTAACACCTCATCTCCTCTTCTCCCATGCGGCTCAGCTCTGATCCCGCAGGCAGAGTCAGGGGCTCAGTCTGCTGGGCTTACATGGGATTCTGGATCCCCTGCTTGGCAGGCTGCATGCTAGTCAGCTGTGTCTGTCTTCTTAAGAGGACACTGTACCGCTTGCTTGGAGGGATACTTTAATCCATTTTAGTGTCTTATACAGTGGCTCAACCTCCAGAAATACTTTGAATGAATGAGTGAGGCGTGAATGCTGTAATGACCAAATACAGCAGAGCAGAAAAGATGACTAAAGTCTGACTAAATGTCATACCTTTGGCTGAAGGGAGATTAGTATGGGTGTTTAAGACAGCAGTTCTCATTAGGTGGTGAGAAGAGAAGCTTAAACATAGAAGATGAGGTGCGAAGGGTGAAAGGAAGTTATTAGTTGGTGCCACATAATAAAGCTTAGTCAGTGAGTGACAATGTGAGCTTCCTTTTCTTTTTACTTCCAAGACCAGAGAAAAGACACATTTTATAGCAAAGGAAAGGGAAGAAACCTTTGGAGACAATAAAGAAGCCAGTGATGCCTTCCAGCTTCTCTCTGGCCTACCCCACCCCCTGAAGGTTTCTTGCCTGTAAGTCCCTGCCTGTCCTCCAGCACAGGTCCTCAGTCCTTGTCATGGCATTGTCCCAGCAGGAATACACAAAGCCCCTTCCATTCCCCACTCTGTATTACATACAAAGAAAACCTAGGTGTCCCCAGGCTCTTTGTCTGATTAATCACTACAGTTAAGACTTCAGCATTTACTGGACGAGGTCTTTAGAACTCATCCTTGCATTATCATCTAGTCAAGCAGCCAGGGTGTTACTTGCACAAATCAATTTCCCTTCCGTCTCTTTACTGTTCCTTCCACCTGCCCTTCGCTCTCCGAAATTCACTTTCTCCTTAGGGTCATCTCATGCTCACATTCAGGCATGATTTAAGACTCATTTTTTACCATTTTCTGAGCCTGGAAGAAATCATCTCTGTCTCAAAAGCCCCATTCTTTTCATCATTACACCTTCTTTTACATAAGATTTCAAACGATGTGAACTAGTTACCCCTTTTGCCCACTGGTCAACTGGGCTTCTAGCTCTCTCAGCTTTGTGCCATCCCAGTGGTTTTGAACACACTGTACCATGGCATAAATGGTTAAGTAGAATGAATGAACTTATTAAAAATGTACTTTTTGACACTATCAAACTATCCTTTTGGATTCAAGGCTAAAGCAAACAATAGAAATACAGTTTAAAACATTAAATAGGTCCTCATTTTCTTTTAAGTAAGCTACAGAGAATGATCTAGAACATTATTTTGATTATGAAATTATATTACATTCATGAAATTGTGTTTAAGAAGATAACTGATTTCAAAAATATAGATCAAAGATAGCTATACACATATAGTTTTCTGTCTAATAGAGTTAGCTACACTCTGCTATGTTGCTTTATTTTTAGAAGATTGTATTAAAAAGCATAATGGAAATGACACTAGCATTACAGCAAGAAAAATGAAGAAATTTCACAGGATTATCGTGGGACATAGACTGAATAAAACACTATTTTAACAGCGATAATAAATACAGAAAATAGCAAAGAGACAATTTAATGATTTTTAGAACTCATCAGAAGAACAAAATCTATGAAATCCACTAGTCAAATAGTATGTATGCTTTATAAATCTACCTCCCTTATGCTTGTGTGATTCTAAAAATTATTGATTTTTTAGTTTCTATTACAGAATGGATATAATATTGGGTACCCTTTTCAATATTTTAGATTTTATGTGGTGTTGCTTTTATTTTTAGATTTCATTAACTTTCTCAGAACATCTATTTTTAAAATACCTTTAGGGTTGGACAATTATGAAGAAAAAGAAAAACACCTACCTCAAGCTTTATGCTTTCTCATTTTTTCTTATGCCTTCCCATATAACTTTTCTTTGAGTTCTACTGCTCAAAGTTTTCAAGTTACAAGTTTTTCATAGTTGTAAAAGAAAATGCAATGATTCTCTTAAATATTTTAGAAGTATAAAAATGAATCTTAAATTTCCACAAGCAAAATATGAGCAATCAAAGCGATTAGCTCTGAGAAGCTCTCACTGCAAAAGGAATTCTAGATACTGTGAGATTCACATTCTGGAAAGAAATAGTTAAAATCAGGGAGCTGAGTTTTCTCAGAAAAATTCTTAACAGGGAACATTTATGATATATCATTTCATTGATACCTGTGGCTGTAATCTTCAAGACCCAACTCCAGGCCAGTGTGTGGTGGGGGCGATGGTAGCACTTCACACTCTGCCCACTCGTCCTGGGGCAGCAGCAGGTCTAGAAAGCCAAGAACAAATGAATCCATCACGAACTGCGGGAGGAGCCATTCTGAGGCTCGTTTGGTTTTACTTCATCTCTCAGACCTAATTTTAACCAACATATAAACCACACTTGCAATAAACAATGCTTCACCCGAACTGAAGGAAGAATGACCATTCTAGGAATACTTCATGTGTGAGAAAATGTGCAATTGGTAATAGGTGTGTCTACCCTGGTGACCTACTGACAACTCTTGGTTAATCAGGTCCCTGTATCTTGATTTCTATTTCTTTTCCCCCTAGGAAAGTAACACATACTGATGACTTGTAATTTGTACAAGATTAACAAAACCATATCTTCTGTTTCTTGACATTTTTATTAACAAGACTAAAATCATTATTGAGATGCATTTGGTGGGAAAAAAAACTATCCTTTTTTCATCTTGCAATAATGGAAGCCCTTACATTTAAGGCCTTATAAGCAAGCAGAAAACCAGTGTGAATCTTGTTTCTCCACTTAATGAAAACACATAATTTTCCAAGGTGTTTTTCAATAGAAAAATAACGTGTTCCCCAATAGTACTATGGCCAAGAATAAGTAAGATCAAATGGGACCATCAATCCTAGCTTTTTGAGGATTCTCCAAACTGATCTCCACAGGGGTTGTACGAGTCTACAGTCCCAATAAAGATAATTAAAAAAAAAAAAAAAAGAAAAAGAAAAAAAAAGAATAAGTAAGATTTTGTGAACCTGAGACATTGTGGTAAGCATTATGTACAATATTTTATTTAATACAATTAATACTAATACTAATATATGAAAAGCACTATAGAAATGATTTATTGGAGCAAGTCTGTCATATTTCCACCCCTGACTCATAATGCTGTATGAATTTGGATAAATCACTCAACTTCATTTGAGCTTTGGTACTTTATCTATAAAGGAGCAATAAGAATACTTTCACTGGACAACTATACAGATTAAATAATACACCACACACAGAGTGTGAAGTTGATCTTGAGCTTTATTTCTTAAACAGTTAATTCTATTCTGTGTCTATTAAAATGGCATACTTGATAAGAGGCAGACCCTGATTGTCCCTGATTCATGGAGTAAGACACAAGTCTCTCTATCACTAAGAACTGCTACTGGGAACAGAACATGGTTTTTAACCTAATGCTGGGAGTTTTGTATGAAACTAACATTAAATAGATAATGCAGATCAGGCTCCTTAATGTGAGTGGGCTGAAGCCTGAGTTCCCCGGGTGAGAGGGGACTCCTGCCTGCCTGCCTCTGAACGAGGATGTCATCTTTCTCTCGCATCTGCACTTGACCTGAACATTTCTCTACCCGGATCTCCAGCTCATTGGCCTTTGGCTGGAGACACATGCCAGCTTCCCTGTCTCTTGGGCCTTGGGATTTAGTTCAGAACTCCTTCCTCAGCTCTTCTACATCTCCAGTTTGGATCAAGTCGATCTGAGGACTTGTCAGCTTCCACAATCCTGTGAGCTAATTGCTCATAATTACTAGCTTTATTTATTTAATTATTTTTTATAAATATGCACACATGGCTGGTTGTGTTTCTCTGGAGAACCCTGCTGAATACACCTGGCTGGATTTGCTTTAAGCTCTGCCCCGCCACTAGTCTACAATGGAGGTGGAGGCATCGTGCTGACACGTTCCTGGGAAAGCGCCTCTGAAGCGGGAGATCTGATGGGCAGGTGTCACAGAAGCAGCAGCATGCTGAACAAAGGTGGCCAGCGCTGCTGTCCCTTTAATTTCCACCCCACGACCCAGTGATGGGTGGTGTGGATTTGCTTTGTGTTGGACATGGGGGCTAGAGATGCCTGAGATGGCACCTTTCCTTCTGTTATGAATCTTTTTATCCTCAGTCTCAGTCCATCTTCCACATAGACATGAACAGGTGGATTTCTATATATAGTTGTCTTCAGAGTACAGGCTCTGTGTATCACCCTTCTTACACATGAACCAAACAAGACTTTATAGACTGTTCTCTGACCACACCCCTGGGATTACCTTTCTCAGTTTTCACTAATTTAATTGCAAAATCCACCTTAGCTTCCAATATATTACCCTTTTTCCAAGGCCAACTTCAAATGACAACTTGTCTATGAAATTTTCATTGTTCCTAGATCTGTTAAAACTGTTTTTAACAGTGATAGAGAATACTCTTTTCGTGGTTATATATGCAGCTGGGTACCATTTCACCATCTCTATGCTTCTAGCCCAGTTTTGCCAAAGGAATGTGAGTTGCTATGGTGAATTTAATTTTCAGCCTCTTTCTTCTCCCCCCAGGTAGCATCCAAAAGCCAAACAATAAGGTGCTAGAAAATTGTCAGCCAATGGAAGGTCCCTTGGGATGCTTGATCACCGCATGGAACGTAGTCCCTTCAGGCATTCATTATTCTTCTGTGAAGACTTACTGGGATGCAGTGTGACTCAGAAACACACATTTGCTGCTTTTATTTATCCGCTGACATTTTTAGGTTTATGGACTACTTAATACGATGTAAAGTATTTTCTGTACAGCATTCATTGCATGCTTCCTTTGCAATTAGTTATGCATTTATTGATCTCACAAGCTAACATCTATACATATGGATCTCTCCTATTAGACTATGCATAACCTTCTCTTTGTCCTCCTTGTTCTCTTTTCTCTATGTAGCCTCTTCTTTGATTATTTTTATTTTATTATAATTATTAACTTTAATTTTTACTACATCCATAGTACTCTTTTTTTTAGGTTTTTTGAGACAGGGTCTCGCTTTGTGGTTGAGGCTGGCCCTGAGCTCAGCCTCCAACTCACATCACAGCAATCCTCCTGCCTCTGCCTCCCGAGTGCTGGGATGACAGGTGTGAGCCACCACGCCTGGCACTGTGGTATGTGGTGCTGATTGCTGCTGGGCATGAGTCTCCATGCCCAGTATGGTATGTGGTTACTGGGGATCGAACCCAGGCCCTTGCGCTTGCAAGACAGGTGCCGGAACCATTGAGCTAACTCCCCGGCCCTATTTGTTTTTTTTTTTTTTTAACTGATAATAGATGCAGAGGTAAGAATTTTATTTGATGACTCTGTTATCTTGGTATAATATTAAACAACCTATTTACATGTTGTAAGAAACTTTTTTTCTTTTGATTTGGTATCTTAATTCAGGATTATGATCAGTGTGTAGAATATTTGTCTCCTACAAATAATATTTCTGGACTTCACTGAGTATACAAAGTATCTTCTTAATGACATGTACATAGATGTTGACAGTATGCCTGCTAATTACGTCATGGATGGATGGCTTTTCTTTCAATTACCAGCTTTTGTTATTGGCTTTGTGAGACCCATCCTGCCAAGGCCAAAAAAGATGGGTAAAAGAGATCTGAATTTAGACAAGGGGTCGTCAAGATATGGTCCTGACCTAAAACCAGCCCACCATTGTGCTTTGTAAATAAGGTTTTATTGAACTCAGCCAAGTCCATTTGTTTACGTATGGGTACTATATAGCTATGGACACATGTGTACAATGGCCTCCCAGAGTAGTAATAGAGATCCAACAGCCAACAAAGCCTGACAAATTTGCCACCCTGCTTTTCAAGGACAGTCTGCTGACCCTGCTTTAGGTCCCTGGCCCTCTTTGTCATGGCAATGACAGAATTACATTCATTTGTAAGTCCCTGATAGTGTCATCTGCACAAAGGAGGCATCCAGGAAACATCAGTCAAATTGAAAAATGTAATTCAATTTCTCATCACCACCGCAGAGGTAGTGCCACCAAGCTATGGAGGGGTGGATGCGTTCTGGTTTCTAGGAAGATACACATTAGGAAGAATTATACTATGATGTGTTTCCTCCAGGGAATATGTATTTAGTGGAACATGGCACAAAGTCAGCACACTGGATTTGAGGTAGGCAGAAAAGGTCTCACTCTGCAGGTGATGCTGGGAAGACCTGGGGCAATGGGTGGTTGGGGTGCAGTTGAGCTGAAGCGGGAGCTGAGCACAAAAGGGGAGATGAGAGTGAGGGAAGGGGAGGTAGTAACAAAGCAGAGGCAATCTGTGCTCAGAGTGAGATCCACCAGCAAGAGTCCTCGGGAAATACAACGCTGGTGCACCTCATTACCATTCAAATACTTAATAGGATTTTATAGCAACCCCCTGGGACACAACCTCCATCCTATTACTATCTTGGAGCACCACACTTATTCCACTACAGGCACTGCTAGCAATTCTCCAAGACAAATATGAATTTTCTGCTGCTAGGATTTCTACAAATGTTAGTCCTAAAAATGCCTTTTCTGTGTAACAGCTTGGCAGGAATAAAAAACAAAATACCCAGTGAACTGTGGGTGGTATGTAATATTATTACAAAAATAGATGGAACACAGAATATCAACATGGAATTTTTAAATATACAAGGAAAAAGAGAAGGAACATTGTTAATATTTTGGCTGCACTAGTTCCTGTCCTCACCAGACACTACCTTTTGTCAACTTACTCTCGTCTTTTTAAAGGAGGTGCTTAAAAATTTGGTAGTGATGGATGAACATTCAGGACTGATGAGTTTCTGTGTCCTATTACCAACTTACCTGGCTCTAAAACTCAGGATCTCTCAGCAGTTCTCAAACTGCAAAATTATCATTACAAAGATGAGGTGATCGTGCTATTCTTCTATAGAATTATGTTTATTCATTCTGTTATCATAATATTTTGCCTCTAAGTCAACAGGTTCATATGAAAGCTAAGAGATTCTCATCTGGTCTCTAACATGAAATTTAATGACTCTATGTTTTGATACACCTAATTCTTCTAAACTAGTATTATATCACAGAACTATAAGGAAGTAATAATAGATCATTTTCTGATTTTCAAAACCTATGTTGGAATTCTTACGGTAACTTGGAAAATCAAAGTGTGTGTGGGGGGAAGTGAAGCAGAAACACTTTGAGGAGGTGGTATTTTTTTCAGTAGTAAAATACTGTTCTGTGTGGTTCTGGATCTCAGGAGGAAGAAAACAGATACACTTCCCAGTGATTGTCAGAAGCCACTTATGCCCAGTTCTGGGTGGATCTTTATACTTTAAGTGGCTCCATATTTTCTTGATGTTAGCCCTTGATATTTTTTCTAGAGGTATCCTACTTTTTCAGTATAAGAATGTCTTCTCAAATATGTTTAGTGAGTATCAACTCAGTATCTATTTTATAGGTATTGAAAATGATCAAAGAGGGAGGTAACAAATTCAGTGTTTTCTTGGATGTCCCTGGTGAAATCAGGAATAAAACCAAAACTTTAATCTCTGTGTCCCATATTGCTTTAGAGTCAAGTGTTTATAAAATTATATGGCATTTTAATATGCATATCAGCGTTCATGATGTCAACCTGGGAAAAATATCAAGCAGGCTGTTCTGTGGAAAACTTGCCTTTTCATCTTACTAATGAGTTTTAAGATCTTGGGAGAAAATATTGCTTTGTCAAGAAGATGTTTAATTTCTTTAAGGGGACCAAGAATCACTATCTCTTTATATGGATACAAAATTAAGTCAGCTCTAAATGGTCATTTTAGAACCCTGTGGGAGAAATGTAATAGTTTCAAGGGGTCAGTGTGACTCAGGACCATGGCTGTGGTTCAGGAGATGATCCTAAGCCAGTGAAACAAGGATGGAATCCAGGCTCTGTGTGTCCAGTCTTGGGTCACTGGACACACAGATGAGAGATAATCCTCTCTGATTATCTCTTCATCTAGAAAATGAGGATCATAATGTTGCTCATTTTCAATGAGAATGTCAATTTTCATTCACCATAGTATCTAACAGTAAACGATAAATCATAACAGCTGCTACAACTACTGTTATGAAAATGGAGGAATCAGAGGGGAACCCACCAGGAAGAAACCATCCACTTCTAGGGCAGCCTCAGTTAGATTTACAAGTCTACTGGGACCCAGCAATCTCAGAGCTCTGAACTTGTACCCATGTAGTTATATTCTGGCAATGTTCAAAGTATCTAAAATACATCCTTTGTTTATCCAATACACAGTACCTCCACTCAGTAGACTGCTAGTGAATGTGATGGTACACTATATGCAAGGATGTAGTAAGATGCTTGTAATGTGCTATTAATTGAAAAAGTAATTTTTCAAACATTGCATATAGTAATTTCTTTTGCTTTCATCTTCTGTACACATATTTGTCTGAAGAAGAGACTTGAGAGATGCACATATAATAAAATATTATTGATTAGAATCTTTTTAGATAGAAGTGTAATATTAAATTTTCTTTTTATTGCTTTTCTCTAAATTTTCAACCATGAATATGTATTGCTTTCACAATATAAAAAGTGGAAGTTATTAAAGAAAAGGGAGATAAAATGATTTTCTTGGTGACCTGAAGAATAATTTTTGAAAAAAAAAAAAAGTCCAGGGTTTTATATATGGAGCTCCATTACAAATGTGATCCGTGCCACATAAGAGAAGCCATAGTAAGACAATAACAAGCACATTCTGACTGCCACAGTCTGGTTACCGAACATGGCCCTGAACTAGTTGCCACTTATCTTGAAACCAAGCACAGCTCTGTGAGCCATCTTGTGACTACTTTATGATTTAACAGAAGTCCATAGAATTTTGTAGAGTTATTTGGTAATTTAAATATTAAGACAATGTCTTGGAAGTTAACAGTTTGCTATCTCTGATCCCTCAGGCATAGCTTGTTTTCTCCATAACCGTCCTGTTTGGAGCACCAAGCACAGAAGCTGTCACTTAAACTCAAGGCCTTGCCAGGAATCTGATTCGCAAGTTCTGTGTCAGCTCTCCCGCCCACCTGTCAGTGTTCCTGACTCTGAGTAACGAAGTCTGCACTTCAGCTAATTAAATCCTCTTTCTCCTTTCCTTTTTAGAATAAAAAGGCACTTTTGTGTTTTCTCACTGTGTTTGCAGTGGATGGAAATGAATAGCCCCTTACCTCTCTGCTTATCTTGTGGACTGTAATTGTCAAAGGACTGCAGTGTCCTGTGCTCATTCCGGCTCGAGGGTATTAGAGCAGCTTGCTCGTTCTCAAAGCCCAGCTTGGAAAATGCCCCACACTCAGCAGTCTCCTAAGGGATAAAAATAAAAATTACATTTGCTTTCTAAATATGTTCTAACTTGGTCAGTTGTAGCACAGGAAAAGACTGATCGATTTATGAATACTTTTTCAAGAGCTTCTGGTAAGAAGTCCTCAAAGGTGAAAAATGAAAATGGCCCTATCAGTTATAACATCTATGAATATGGAATAAAAACTCTGACAATATGTGCTAAGGATTAGGAGTGCTGATAGCCAGCATGAAAAAGGATTAATTTTATTATTCGTTCCTGCATTTACAACTGGCTTCTTTCAATTTTTTTTTCCATCTGGGAGTACAGCTTGTGGCAGTATCAATACAAGAATACAGTTCATGCCAACGGTGTTTCTCTGCCAACCAGCTGGTCCCTCGCTCCTCTCCTCTCGCTGTCCTCAGACACACACATATGCTCTAGGACAAGACTGAACCCAAGCAGGCTTTGCTGATGAAATGCCACGCGTGCGTCCTACTGCGGACACTGCCAGGTCTTTGGCCAGGATCCACAGAGAGCTGCAGTGACCATGCCAGTCAGTGTTCCTCTGAGATTTCTGCATTTTCTCCTGTTATTTATGCATCCTATTTGGATTCTGAAAGTCTGTAAACAAATTCACAGTTTTCTTCAAACTGCTATATCCAGAATAACACCCACAAACTGTCTTTCCACAGGTGTCGCACAGCACCAGAAGGCAGCCAGCCTCTGAGAGCTGGGGCTGCTTTTCCAAGAGGACGGTGGCACAGGGGCTGGGTTTTGCTCTGGTTTGTACTATTTGTCTCTCTAACAGATTTTAAGGAAGTGCACACTTTAGAGTCATTGGGTCATTTCATAGCTGTTCCTTGACTGTGTGTGAGAGGAAGAGGCCACAAACGGGAACACAGATCTGACCCTGAAAGCTCTTCTCTTCTGGGAAAGAACTTGGCTTGAAAAATACATTTCATTTACATTCTGTTTCTTTTCTTTTCATTTTGTTTCCTTTCTTTTCTTTTCTTGAAGTAATGGAGATTGAAACTAGGTTCTTCAAAGTAAATTGTACTGCCAGCATTTAAAAAAAAATTCTTAAGTGATTTTTTTTTTTTTTTAAGACAAGGTCTCACTTTTGTAGTTCAAACTGGTCCTGAGCTCAGCCTTGAACTCACAGCAATCTCCTGCCTCTGCCTACCGAGTGCTGGGATTACAGGCATGAGCCACCATGCCCGGCACTGTGGTATGTGGTTCTTATTGTTGGTGGACATGAGTCTCCACGCCCGACATTGATGTATGTGGTTACCGGGGATTGAACCCGAACCCTTGCACTTGCAAGGCAGGTGCTGGAACCACTGAGCTAATCCCTAGCCCTTAAGTGTTTAATTTTTTTTTGTTTGTTTTTGTTTTTTGAGACAGGGTCTTGCTTTGTGGCTCAGGCTGGCCCTGAGCTCAGCCTCAAACTCACATCACAGCAATCCTCCTGCCTCTGCCTCCCGACTGCTGGGATTACAGGCATGAGCCACCACACCCGGCACTGTGGCATGTGGTACTGATTGCTGCTGGGCGTGAGTCTCCACACCCAATATAGGTATGTGGTTACCAGGGATCGAACCCGGGTCCTTGCGCTTGCAAGACAGGCACCGGAACCACTGAGGTAACTCCCCGGCCCCTAAGTGTTTAATTTTTGATACAAGGTTTCCCTAAATTGCTAAACTGTCCAGGTTCAGCTTGAACTTGTCACTTTCCTGCTTCAGCCTCTTGGAGTGCTTAGGATTATAAACATGTATCATCCATGTCCAGTTTAATTAAAATATTACATTTATGCATTCTTTTTGTTATTGTTTTTTGAGACAGAGTCTCACTTTGTAGTTAAGGCTGGCCCTGAGCTAACTAGGCAAGCTTCAACCTCACAGCAGTCCTCCTGCCTCTGCCTCCCAGGTGCTGGGATTAAAGGCATGAGCCACCACACCCGGCACTGTGGTATGTGGTACTGATTGCTGGTGGGCATGAGTCACCATTCCTGGCATTGTTGTATTCGGTTACCAGGGATTAAACTAGGGATCTTGTGCTTGCAAGGCAGGCACTGGAACCACTGAGCTAAATCCCCGGCCCCATTTATGCATTCTTAAGAATCAAAATGTCATCATCTGCACAAGATCAAGGCTCTGCACATTTCTCCCACATCCAGTGTTCCACCCTGTGCCTCTGTCCACTAGTCAGACAGAGCCCAGGGAAGCAAGCTGCACCTCAGTGAGAGTTGAGGTTCTAGCAAGCAAGAGAGGTAGGAACTGCCTTGCATAGCCTTGTTTTCTCATTTAACAATAACAACAAGAACAATTTTTTTTCCTGCTTTCCTAGCTCTTTGATAAATGACACAATCGATATCCCAACAACTGATCAGTAACCAGCCTAATTAAAGTATTCAGCCTGTAAAATAGAGCTGTCATGGAGCCTTCCATTACTGTCCCAGCCAATAAAAAATATAATGGATTTTTAAACATATTCTGCTTCTACCAAGATGAGCTGGCAGCAGAGAGGAAAATGTTTTGGGGAAGGGAAACACAAAACCAGGTCACAACCTATTTTTTAATACCAAGTCTCTAGGCTCAAATAGAATTACAATTGAACCTCAAACTCAGCCTTTGAAAAACATGTTTCTGTTTAAAATGATTTTGATTCAATCAAGGACTCATTACAGATTCTTTACGAGGTTCTCAGAAAAACCACTGTTTGTGTATTTTGTACAACTGGGAAATGCAGGGCGTGGGGACCAACAACTTTATATTTTGGCATTTCTTAAATAGCTTCTTCAATTTTTTAGTATCACTAGTGTTCAGACAGTCACATTGGCAATCTTGCCAGATCTAGCTCATTGACTGACCTGGCTGGCTGAGTGGTGCCCAGGCCTGTTTCTAGGTTATGGATGTTTTTCCAGGGCACAGGAACAAAGCACTGCTGCAAGGGAGACACACCCAGGCCATGAGTGAGCAACACGTACTGTGACACAGCAAAATACAGGTCTGGGAAATCAGATAGCTGCAAAGTTCTTTTTTCGAATTTAATAAAGATAAGCTGTATATTAGGCTGCTGTCTGTATAAGAAATGATGCTCTTTAATCTTCATGGGTACCACAGAGATTCTCAATAGCTGAGACTCAAGTGCCTGCTCGTTCCCCGCGAAAAGCATGTAAATATTAGGCCGAGAAAATGGATCTTGTTTAAATGTCCTCATAAAAATTGCTTTTTGCCCCAGTTTTTATTCTGGATCAATTCCCTGATGAACCATGTTAACAAGACACTTCTGAGGACGGGCCACAAACTGAAGATTAATACTTTCTTCTGACAGAATAATGTCAGTCCACTCCAGACTGCAGAGGAGATGAGAACACCTGCAGATGGCAAAGGGTCCCAACTGTGGGGCCAAAACACAGCCCATCATTTTCCTTCTTTCTTGCTCTTTCTTTCTCTCCTTTCCTCTCCTTCCCTCCCTTTCTCTTGTTCTCTCTCTCTCTCTCTCTCTCTTTCATTCTTTCTTCCTTCCTTCCTTCTCTCTAAACAAGCAGTTCCTCTAGAGCAGAGCACACTTTTCTATTCTTCTCTGTATTTCTGTTAAAAGCCAGGTCAGGGCAGCTCTGCTGTACAGATGTGTAGGAGGCGTGACTGTGGCCTCCACACTCTCCACACCTCTCCAAAGGGCGCCACGGGTCCCGGGCTCTGGAGGAAGAACCAAATGAAGCACACAGAGCTGCTTCTTTCATGGCGGGAAGCCGTAGGTAAGGGCACTCTAACCTGTGAGAAGTGAAGCCTATTAAATATTCATGGAAAATCTTGTCACTTAGGCAGACGCAAATGTTGAAAATGAGCTTCTTCATTATATATATAGTCTCCAGTAATTGACCAATTAACATTTACATATATATATATATGTGCAAAAAATAAAATTACTCCTCAATAACTGATAATCTAACAAAGTTAGATGCAGTTTATTATTTCACTATCCCAAACCTGCTTTCTCAGTGGAAATAGTTCCTGGATACAACCTTTGTATTCATTCAATAATATTTATTCTTTGTTTCCTATGTAATGGGAGTGAAGATTCATTAATGGATGAGACAGATAACAATTTTTGTTACCTATAATACTGAACACTCTGGTATATATATATTCACATATAACAACGTCAACCTTAGGACTTTAGCCCAGCCAAACCAAAACTTCCAAGCCCAAGATTTTAACTGCAATGGTTTCTCTTGCTATTCACTATTGTTTAATTTGATAATATTTTAATTTTTAAAATTTGACATTAAACTTATTAAAATAATATTTTATATTAATGTTTTTAATAATATTCTATATAAGTGCATTGTACTATATTACATAGACATATTTTGGATGTATAGGGGATAATATCCTCATATGATATTGACTAAAATTTTTCTTTTTATATTATTATAAAATTTTTATTATTTTTTCCTAAAACAATAGGAATATTTAATAATCAGAAAATATAATTTTTTAGGAATTTTTATATTTATACTTTTATGTAAAAGAAATGTTCAGGAATATTAGCAATCAGAATATTTCATGCTTATGTTTCACAGAAGTGAAATATTTCTAATAGTAAGAACATTCATAAAGAAATCATGATGAAAGATTTCAGAAAAGAAGACTTCCTTTTATTTAATAACATGAAACAAGCAGCTTGTTTAACACATGACACTTCAAGTTAGTTAAATCTTAACTTTTGTTATCTGTATATAGATTACAGAGAATGTAAGAGCTGACTGTATTTCTGTGATCTTCCTATTAAACGCTTACATGTATACATCTGATTAGGAAGTTTCTAAAGTATAGACACTGCTATTTATCAACATGAAAGTACATAAAGAAATGTATGAATAAGTCCAGAGCTCTAGAAATTTCTAGAGGGACAAAAAGGTCTAGAAAATAGGGACCTGTTATATTCGATTAATGACCGACTATATATGATGCTCTTACACCATGTGTTACACCTGGACTACACAACCACCTACCCCACATGTTAATCCATCAGAGTCCTCTGAAACATACATTCCCTACTGCACAATCACTGTGAGGTGGGCAACTATGCTAGTTGTGGATGTGAGTGTGTCTGCTTGGCTACGTGGCCAGTGTGTTAAGGAAAATCAAGATTTGCATTACCTCTGTTGGTCTCTCTGGTTTCCTCAGAATCACCAACTGGATCATCCCTCGGATATTTCCTTCCATAGACATCGATCGTCTAAGGGTTTCCATAGCTTCATGGTTGGACTTTCCCAGAAGAGATTCGCCATTAACTGCAATCAGCTGGTCATTCACTCGCAGGCGACCATCCTAAGGCACAAGAAAGAAAAACAATGTTGAACAGAATTAACTAAGGTGATGACATGTCATTGTTGTAGGGAAAAGTTCAAGTATAAAAATGAATAAAAAATGCCCTCAGCTATTAGCTATTAGGAGTGATTTATTTTCCATGGCAGAAAAAGGTTCTGGAGCTTATCAAACAGCCACAAATACTAACAATAATGAATTGTATGGAAGTATTTTTAAGAGACCTTGAGCTGTAATGTATTACAGTCTTGAGCTGTAATAATTTAGACAGTTGAACAATGGCTGTTACTTAAGTCTTTGGTGAGCATACTATTTGATCTAGGAAGGACTATGTTCATGCAAGAGAAAGAGGTTTAGAAACGAAAGTAGATAGTTATATTTCTTGACTTGCTTTTCAGGCATAGGAGACAGCATGCTTAGATATTGCATGCTTGACAGTAGTAATATGTCTCCTGTAGTCATTGTTAGCTCTACTGAGTGGTGTTAAAAAAATTTTATATAATTTCCTCTGCCACAATCAGAAAGTTGCAGGTTTGCTACTCTGCTAAAGAATGCAGCAGTGCACAGTGAAGGAACAATTTAGCCTTATAACTTCTAGCAGAAGGGCTTGAAAAATGAACCTGTCAAACTTTCCCAGGGACTCTGGCTGACCAGCCAGCTTCTTCTGGAAGGACAGTGTTTACCAGAAAGCACAAAGAACCTCCACCTGTGCGGAGTCAGCCCGAAGCTAGTCTCCGTCCCATTGAGGCAAGAGTCTTCTTCAGCAAAGCCTTCATGAGCCAGGCTCTAGAGCAGTAACTAGTGAACTAAGATGTCATCTCTGCCCAGGGGGAGATAGGGCATCTCCCACAGGGTGGCCTGGGAGGGAAGATACTTCAAAGCCAAGGTGGGGACATTCCTTGCACCAATTTCACTTACACTCAGGTGGAAAGTGCAATGAAGTACAGATACGCCTTAGAATGTGATCATGCTACTGCTGCTACTAGGACACTGAACAGAGCGAAGAGTATGTGTGTATAATAATGTACATTTTCAAAGTATTCTTTCATAAAGTCCAGCGATTCGATAAGGTGATTCAAGTTTATAAGCAATTTATAGGCAAAAGAAAACAGAAGCAAGGAAGTACTGCAACTCACACCAGGTCACAAAGGTGAGTCAGACAAAACTGATCCAACTTTAAGTTTCACAAACCTTGATCTTTTAGGCTCTTTCCTACTGCTACCTCTTGATGATGGTTGTGTAACATTAAACCAGGGAAAGGAAAATAGTTTTTGTGGTGAAAAACAGACATATGACATTCACCTTGAAATTAGCAGAACGAGATGAAACAGAAAACCAACTTCCTAAGACACGAGAAGAGGACACATGGCATAAACGGAAAGCACCTGCACAGCCTTGGGAGAGAAAGCCCATCCGCAGGCCCAAGAGCTTGGACTACAGCAGCAGCAGATGGCCACAGCAGTCCCTCCACTGAGCAGAGGGAGAGCTGTGGCCCAGAGGGCCGATGCCCTGGGCCATGTGCACACCGTGGGCCACTCCTGGTGCTGGCCATGCAGCACTGGGCAGGTCACCCACGGACACCATGTCCACTCTGGGACAAAGTGGAGATGGCAGGGCAACAAGGGTGCTGACGTGGAGACACAGGGTGCATAAGTGGGTGCCCATCCTCCCTTCCTCTTTCCCTCCCTCTTTTCCCATTTCACTTAACCTTTACTCTAATTTGGAGCAAGTCTGAAAATGAGATTTACAGGAAAGGTTAAATAGGGGGGGAAAAAAACCCCCACCTCTGTTATTCAATTTTGAGTGAGGCACATAAAAGAATAAGATTAAGGCCCCATGATACAGGATGAAATAGAAACAACCTCAGTGATTCAGTCTAATGAAGAGAGGTGAGGCCCATCTGAAGAAATGAATTGGTTCTGTCTTTTCGTAGTTAGGAAGATGTCCAGGCTGAATCTTGGGACTACAGGTCTTTTAGCCTGAACTTGGTGGTGGAAAACTATGATCCTAGTTACTTGGGAGACTGAGGGAGGAGGACTAGAAGTTCAGCACCAGTTTAGGCAACTTAGCAAAACCTGTCACAAAGTGAAAAATAAAATAAAATAAAATAAAATAAAATAAAATAAAATAAAGCAATAAAATAAAATAAAATAAAATAAAATAAAAAGGGCTGTGATCAGTGGCAGGGCATTTGCTTAGCTTGTGCAAGGCTGTGTGTCAGTACTGAAAAAACATCTTTTAGGTTGGCTGGAAACTGATGTGCAGTTTTTAAAAGAGGAAAAGGAAGCAAAGGAGTTGGATCAAGCTCCTACTGCTGTTAACAGGAAATGAGATGTAGCACTCAGCTTTGGGAGCACAATCTCTTGGCAGGACAGTGCAACTGCTCTGACAAGACATAAAAAGATAAAGACTGAGGGAGATGGAAGGAATGAAATCTGAGTGAAAGCTCACCCGGCAACTTCTTGAGAGGCTTTGCTCTGAAGTATGGCTCAAGGTCAGACTGAAGAGACAGGGAAGAGAGAAGAGGTGAGAAGACTTTTTTTTTTTGGTAAAATTACTTATCAACCTCTATTAAGCACAAACTTTCATCATCAGCCACATCATAAGTCACAAGCATGCAGAATTACATTCAAGCAGGAGATGTGTACTCTAACCTAGACCAAAACAAAGGGACAGATCAGGTCACTCCTAGGGCAGCTGGAATTTTTTGAAGACATTCTCATTCATCACAAGCATCACCAGAGAATTGTAGGCATGGTAAAATCCACATACTCTCATTTTCAAGCGTGACGATCCTGCTCCGATTGGTGTGTCCTTTTCCTTTGTAAGATAAATGATGGGTAATTTCATTAATGGCAATGCTCGTAAGCCCCATGTTGTCCTACCATTTAGAATATAATCACAGGACTTAGAGCCGGAAGGGTCTTTCGAGGTCATCCTGTTCAACCTCTCTCATTTACAGATAAACACTGTAATGCCTAAAGAGGATGAGAAGCCATTTATTTGGCATCTATTAAGAAAGGCACTTCCATATATATTAGTATTTGCTCAGCTAGGTAAGGGCAGAGTTGGAAGATAACAGTCCCAGTTCTGAATTCTCCAGTGTTTACTGTTCACCAAATCACTGTTTTCTGTACAAGTGAGAGTGACTGTCCCCAAAGACGAGGCTTTCAAAACCTGAAAGAACAATATGTCACACATGGTTTTCAGAAGAGAATGTTACACAAAATCCAGATATATAGATAGCTGGATCTGGGGAGAAGAAGTTGTAGGTAGGGGCTGGCAGAACAAGGCAGAAAGCTGGAGGAGGGAGCTAAACAGTCCCCCCAGTAAGTGCCCCATTGGTGCATACATGTCTATGTCTAGTCTTGATTTAAATGAAGCTGATTTGATGAAGAGCTAATTACTCAAACTTACCAAATATCCCACAAAATCCCATCAAGTACTAAATGAACTTGTCTGTGTAGTTGTTGTGTAACCTTTGTTAGATACATGAGGCAGTGTAACCCTTAGAGCAACTCTGTACATCTGAAACTATGTTCTCACTTTATAAAAGAGGAAAGTGAGGCTTTGATAGGTGAAGTGAACTGGTACAGGTCATGTATTTATGAGAAAAACCGAATGAGGTCTGAGCCATTCTAGAACCCAAGATTTTGACCTCTAGCTTGTGTTTCTCAATCTTTGTAGGTACGTAGACTCAACTAAGAATCTAATAAAAGCTCCAATCCATCTCTCTTTAAAACAAGCACGTATACCATGGATCCTCCATATGTCCAGATGATTCCTTATAATGGGTTGTCCTGTATATGATGCGGGTATTACACGAGCTCTAAAAGCATGTCAGTTGCATCCAATGGGTTCCAGTGATCTAGCAGTTCAGCCCCAGGGCTGCTCAGCAGGCCTGAGTGTGACCCTGCCTGCCCGATTCACTTCTCCACCTGTTTGATTTTGATGCCCTCCCCTCTCATGTCCTATGACTACAGCAGGGACAGCAGAAAGCTAAGGCAAAGAAGTGGTCTCTGCAGAATCGGAGGGAAGTGCAAGGGACTGAGCTGAGTTTCCCAGGGGTAGCTGGCTGCGGCTCAAGGCCAGGCCACATTAGTCCAGGGTGTTGAGAGGGTTAATCACGACCAGATGTTGGCTGCTGCCTCTGCACGTCTCTAACAGAACCCTCTGTGAGGGCTTCTGGGATACTGCCAACAGCCAGAGCCCAGGACGCAGGTCTGATTTCAGACCACAGAGCAGACTGTCCGTGGACAGGGTGGGGCTCCAGGCAAGGTGATGCCAAGAGGGGGTGAGGAGGAGCATCAACAAATCCTTCTTCTGGCCCTAAAATTGCTCAATGATAGCATCTGCCTACTGTATTTTTTAAAAAACCAAAACCAAAACTAAACCAAATGAGAATAGAATTGCCTTATAGATCATTCACTTTCTTTTAAAAATGATACCAAACAAAGGCCAAGAATGAATTAGGATTTTTACACTACACATTTTAAAATAAAGAAAGGGCAAAAGAGAGCAGGCCATGCTAGATATGGGTTATGTCCTCATCTTACTCTGCCTCCTTCCATTAGTACATCATCTGCCTTAATACATGTTCATCATCTGCCCTAATATAGTTTCAGCTTATACAGACAGCACTGCTTCCCACATAGGCTTGTACTCCAGTGACAGCCATGTATGCAGTGTGACTTTCCTTACACACTTCCTTCAGCCCAAAATGTCTTTCCTGCTCATCTGCTGAATATCTATTTTCCCTGAATAGCAAGGGCAGGCAACAGTCTTTCTTCACATTTTTGTCTCTAGCAGAATAAACTGCCACCGCATCCCAATACCTA
This sequence comes from Petromus typicus, assembly GCA_004026965.1. NCBI lineage: Eukaryota > Metazoa > Chordata > Mammalia > Rodentia > Petromuridae > Petromus > Petromus typicus. The sequence continues at coordinate 34,999 of PVIR01012648.1, forward strand.
TCACACTTTTACATGTCCATCAGAACCCTTATGTTAGAGTTGTTCATATATTTATTACAGTACTAGCTTCTTAGATCACAGAATGAGCAGTTTTAAGTTTTCTTTCTCTACTATATAACTCATTATAGGTATTTAAGAGGTGCTTGCTAAACTGAGTCATTGGATAAATCTTTCAGTCAAATGCTTTGGACCTGGTGTAAGTTTCACCTACAATGAACAGATCATTCAATTTAAAAACTGTAACTATGAGAGATACTTGGACCCAGGCTAGCTTGGATGTGCCAGAACGTGTTCAGAGAACCTGTGTAAATAAGGGTTGATTCACTTCTGTCCACTGGCCCTATTTCCACTTATTCAGCTATAGTAAAATTTTAGCTCTATTTACTTGATTCAGTTATCATTTCAAGAGTCACACTTCATTCCCACGTACTAACCAGTGAATTCTCAGCAGCATATCAGCTGTGCCATACGAAACTTCTTAAAGGTAACTGAAGGATATTTTCTTAAGCTCATCAAGACATACATAATCAAAACCATATTCTTATATAATACTTTCAAAATGTAGGCTAATCTGTTTCATTCTGGAAAAATATGGGGCCTAAACAAATGCATTGCAGCTTATACGGGCTTTTGTATAGTCATACTGAATCTTTTAATTTTCTCAGCATGAAAGTTTGAGAAGCCTTGACTTAAATTGTCAAGAATATTCACTGGCTTATAATGTGGTAATAACATTCTGTGCTTGTTTTACATTTTTTTTCTGTTTCCTGTCATTTCAATTTCCCCTCCATCCTTCCTATCTCTTTCCTGATTTTCTTCTCTTAATTTACTTTGGCCTAGGAAAGTGAATAAAAAACCTTGTTGAGACATATATGTTATATATGAATCAGGAGTATTCTGCATGGATGCCTCATTAGATTAGGATCTCAGAGTCTTTTAAAGTTATTAAAAATTTTATTTATGCTCTCACTTGCTTTTTATAGCTCGTGCTTTTGTTTTTGCAAAGACTGCTTAAAACTCAGTGACTGAAACAAACAGGTCCCAAACAGGTGTCAACAACAAAGCTTTGACCATCATATTCAATCTGTGAAATAATACTCATAATGAAAACTAAAATACAGTCTTTTTCAGGGAAGTGTGGTACTTCTTTGTATCAGATATCTAGGATAACTGTTTATCATGAGGAAAGATTTATCTGGGCATACAGTTTTAGAGGTCTGAGTCTGAGTAGTTGTTTCTCATAGCTTTCGGGACAGTGGTGAGGAACACATTACACAAAGAGCACGGGGTGAAGCAGAGCTTTCCATTGTGTGGCTCAGAAGCGAAGGAGGGAAGGTCTAGACCAGGCTCCCATGGTGCCTTGCAGGACATGCACCAGTGTGACCCTAAGGCCTCCCACCCATCCCTGGCTTTCCCAGTCTTTCCTACCTCAGAGTCAACAGCTTCTGTGTACAAACCTGAATTCTTGTATTTTTTCAAGTCTAATGAGAAAATTATAGATTCCAAAATATACATCAATGTGATGTAGATTTCAAAGTTTTATTCAGAACAGAATAAGTTTATTTATTCCTTGTTTGCTTCTCCATGCATGAAATGAAAACCTATAAGAGGTAAAGATCACAAGAAAAGCAATCATGGGTGCAAATATGATGGGATTTTAGGAGTAATGTTCTATTACATTTTAATAAAGTAATTCCTACTGTATAGAATTTATACATGATAAGGTTGGCTATATTTTGGGTCTTTAAAAATGAAATTGGTTAAAAATATTTTTATAATTAAATAAGCAATTTTCTTATTTTCTAATTTAGTAAAATTCTTATTGGGCATATAGCAGTTATAATTTTATGAATTTATTTTTCAGGCAAATTTTCTGCTTTTTCTTGGCTATAAAATGTATCACACCTGTGTGCTGAGAGATGAATGTTAACGTGTAGCTTTGTTGAGGAGCTGAAAAAACATTGTTTACAACCCAGTCTGATCTTTCTGTCAAACGTAAAGGCTTAAAAGACAAGGCTACTAGTAAAGGTCCTTAAAACTCTCCCGCCACTAAAAAAATGTTATCAATTTTAAGAAAAATGGAGAGTTGAAGAAATCATTTAACATTAGTGTTCCTTAAAAACCTGTCCCTTTTATCTTCCTTCAGATTCATTAATTATAGATACACACATGATTTATAGATACTAGCAGAAACGGAGGTGGGAGTTGTTCACACTGGGAACTTGGACCAGACTCCCATAATGAGGTGCACTCGCTGTTCAGTGTTCCATTGTGGAAAGGGACACAGGATTCACAGTCGGACAACATGTCGTTAGATATTTTAGAGCTATGGAAGTTTGCCCCCAAAATTCAGGATGGTCACTGGAAAACACTGGAATTGCTTGTACTAGTTAATATTCTTTTAGTTATTTCTAAATAGGGTAGATTTAGAAATTCTGCATCTTTCAGAGGAGCATCTCAAATTTCCTAAGCACATGAGAATCAAATTACTTAAATTAGGTCTATTTCATATTCTGAGTGCATACATTTGCAATTAGCTATCTCAGGCATTTTTCTTTCATTTAATTTCATCATCATCAAGTAGTATTTATTAAGCACAAACCTGGCTAATTAATTTTCCACAGAATAACAGATATTCTTAAATTTATTCTATTTAAGAGTCCTTAAATTATATATCTACCTGATATATGACATTTTTCCCTTAGCCAAAATTGTGTTTAAATTTTAATTTTTATCTTAATATTTCAAGGTTTCAACAGGAAAGATTCTACTCCCAAAGTCAACGTATTCAAATAAGAAATATTACTCAGAACAAGTACAATGGACTCCATCACATTTTTATTCTTACTACAATGTGTTAATATGTTACCTAATTTTTCAAAATATCACTATTTTAGTTATATCTATCTATCTATCTATCTTTCTTTCTTTTTCCTTCCTTTCTTCCTTTTTTCCTTCCTTCCCTCCTTTCTTCCTTTTTTTTTTGAGACAGGGTCTCACTTTGTAGCTCAGAATGGCCCTGAACTCACTAGACAGCTCAGGTGAGCCTCAAACTCAAAGCAATCCTCTTGCCTCTGCCTCCTGAGTGCTGGGATGATAGGTGTGAGCCACCACGCCCAGCACTGTTATATGTGGTTACTGGGAATCAAACCCAGGACCTTGTGCTTATAAGGTAGGCATTGGATTCAATGAGCTAAATTCTCGGCCCCTAGTTATATATTTCAGTAGTAGTGATTTGAGCAGGAAAAGAAGCAGTTTAGGTGAGCAACAATATAAATATAAAATGTATTTTTTGCTAAACTTAAAAAAATTCATACAGCTCATTCAAAGCAAAGGAAAGCTACTGATCTCAGAATTCCAAATGTTTAGCAAATGTATATGTAAATAGCTGAGGTCTTTGAAGTGTGTGCTGATACTTTATTTGTGCTACCCTTGAGAAAATAAAAACTGAGTTTTACTATAGATTTGGGGAAGGAAATGTTTTCCTCAAGATAGTTTTCTAAATGCAACAAATACAATATTTCTATTTAACAGCAACAAATATTACATTTCACTTGGAACTGCAACTACAAAAATGAGATTTTTAGAAAATCTTCCTCCAGGACATCATAATTTCACCCCAGTCATAATTCTCAGTCATGGAGAAGTTAACACATATATTTATATCTAGCGTATTTTGTTTCGAGAAGCAATTATACTATACTTCAGGGACTAATGCCCAGGAAGAATGACAGAAACAAAACAAAACTAGAAGCATGTAACCTGTGCTACTGTGTAAGCACATTAGCACCCAGACTCTAAGAAGGTACATTTTACTGTGAAGGTCAAGAGTCTATGCATAAGAGAGCTACGTGGGGAACTCTCGACTCTAGATCAGCCCGTGCTGCCTGCCATTTGCAAGGAACACTTTCTGGGCTTTATTTCATAATATGCAAAGTCAACATTAAGTTATTAAGCAGAGATTAAGCATTTGGAAAACTTTTTTTTTTTTTTTCTTTTTTTGAGACAGGGTCTGGCTTGGTAGTTCAGGCTGGCCATGAGCTCAGCCTCAAACTCACATCACAGCAATCCTCCTGCCTCTGCCTCCCGAGTGCTGGGATTACAGGCGTGAGCCACCATGCCCGGCACTGTGGTATGTGGTAATTGCTGCTGGGGTGAATCTCCATGCCCAGTATTGTATGTGGTTACTGAGGATTGAACCTGAGCTCTTGCGCTTGCAAGACAGGCACCAGAACCACTGAGCTAAATCCCAAGCCCTGGAAAACTTCTGTATTGGATAAAAATATAGTTCTGTTTGACCTTAAATGAGTTAGGGACTCACTAGGGAACTAGAATAGCTAGGCGCTCACAAGGGCAAATAGAGACCCTCAGATCCATCACAGAACAGATGAAATTGTAGAAAATGGTGAAAAGGAAGGGAAAAAAACAACAACAAAAAGACAGGCTCTCAATTAGAGGCAGAGCCACTCAGGGTTTTCTGTCTGCCGGGGAGCCTGTCTCTGTTTACACCAGCCATAGCCCCAGGAGGATGCAGTGTACAGAATCCACAGAAAGAATCTGGTCAGACTTTTCAAAGTAGTTCAGTTTTCAACCATCCACCTTCCCCTAAGGGAAAAACACCTTGAGAACCAATTAGTGCTATGAAGGGCTGTGAGAAAAAGATTGTGCTCTAGTAGAAAGATGATTTTGTTGATTTCAGGTAAAAACCTAGGGCCAGATGCTGAGGTTGAGGGTCTGGGTGCTTATCTCCTCTTTGCCCTAGGGATACTGCTGTCTGTTACATTTGTATCTCCTCAATGGGGACAAGAACAAAGTCTCAAAACAATTTTTGTGACACATAATCCAGAAGCATAAAACAGGTGGCGATTTTCTTAGGGGTGGCAGTAGAATTATTGGAAAAGCACGAGAACAGAGAAATATATTTCTCCAGCTAATCAGCTTTCATGTGAGTAAAGCTCAGGTCTTGCCATCCTTTGCTACAAAAAGTAAACAAGACAAATGGAGACTAAACATCCACAAGGCTAAAGCCATGATTGATGACTCTCACTGTTTAAGATCAGCATAAATATGCTGTCCATGGCTGTTAATGGTGTGATTGTCTGACTCAGCACACCAGAGTCAGGAGAGAAATTTACATAAATAGAAAGTGAAATCTTCCTGCAAGAAATGGGGGTGTTAGAAACTGCTTAGGTAAGGAGACGCTCACTTACATATACAGGGATACACATATCAACTGCCCACTGATATCTGTTGGAACTTAAGTTATTGCACATAAAAAAAGCAAAGATGTTTGCTCTCAATTTCCAAAAAGTCATCTTAGTTTTAATTTTACTTGGTATAAATTCTGTAAACAGAGCTGTCATTAGGAATAAGAATAACAACAACAAGCTGTATCCACAAACATGACCAAAGAGCCAGCCTCAAGCACGTCACAAGCTTAGAGGGTCTGGCTAACAAAGATAAACACGAGATAGGGAGCTCCAGGGGGCCAGTCTCTAACGTGCAGGGGCAGGATGGGTGCGAGGAGAGCGTCACATTACAGGGCCACACAGGCTAGGCTCAGGGGTCTGACCTCTACCCATGCAATTCCTGGCTATCTGACCACAGTAGAGACAGGAGTGACTGGCAGGTACAATTTCCCTTTTAATACAATGACGTGACAATAACATGAGTGCAAAGAATAAAAGTAGAGAATCAATGTAGAACACTCACAGTAGTGTCAAATAATATATTAAGCGGCAAGTAAAATAGGTGTTGACAGCTATTGTCTGTTATTTCTACAATTTCCCTTCTGTTCCGGGTGTGAATTTCTGAAGCATGTTGAGGAGTTTTGGAGATTATGATGGGTCCCCATGCTTAACCTCCTCTGTGCTCACACCTCTGTCACATTCCAACGCACAGTCTTGCACTCAGCCCTGTGTCTGCTTGGGCCAATTCTCCATGTTTGCATGTGCATGTGTGTGTTTGTGGATTGGTAGCATGGTAACGGAGTGGCAGCTACTATGAGGCTTTTCCCAGTCCCACTGACCCTCTGAAGCCTCAGCTTGTCTGCTGGTCCTCAGAGTAGGGGACATCTGTGGAGCACACTGATAACAATGGATTTACTGGGTGAGAAGCAGGGAAACCAGCCTAAATTGGAGCCACCACTTTCGCTCCCAGCAGCCCCACAGAGCACAGAGGAGCAAAGCTTATTGGTACAGATTACTGAATGACTATGTACAGTGTGAGAAGAGCTAACCAGTCCAAGGGTGAATTAAAAAAATGACTATGCACAGCCCAGTTCGCTCCCAGAGGGAAAAAGACATCGCTCTAGTGCAGTGGTGCTGAGCTTATAGTACGAGAGTTTTTCTTTTATGACAAAAGATGTTCGGCTATGAGTTGTTTTTCTCAAATAAAGCCTCAGTAGGTGGGTTTTGGGTTGCCTTTCCAGCACTTGTGTCTAAAAGCTTCCCCATGGTGCTAGTGTCTATGTGGAAGCAACAGTGAGAGCTCAAATGCATGAAAACACGTGCCCCCCGCCACACCAAAATACCGTCTTCCATCTGCTGAGAGAAGGTGGAGACATCCTGGCCATTTCCAAGTCTGCGTTTCCACCCAGGTGGAAAGTGGTGAAGTGGGATCTGAACACAGCATCACATCGCTTGAACAGCTGTGGCCCCTTGTTCCACCCTAGTGTGAAGGAGCAGGGTACAATGTTCTGCTTTTTTCCTAGAAATATATTAGTGTCTCCAAGTGCTCAAGTGTAAATATGCATTCTGGGCACCATATTTATCTTCAAGTGCATAAAACATGATAAATGACCTTTAATTTATACTATAATCATCTCAGCTCTACTAAATTTCATTCTTGCAAGTACAGCTTTTGCATTTGTTGCCTTTATGTTAACATGTTTTTCACTTTCTTTTTCTGATTATGGATCTGTAGGCTCAATTCTGCTAGTTTACAATTTCAGAGGAATCCTAATGAAGTAACAAAAAGGACGCAAAAATCAAATTAATTCCAGTGAGCTTTTGGAACTATCTCTAAGAAGTAAAATTACCTAAAATATGAAAACAGGCAAGTGCTCCTCAGATCTGTTCACACATACTTTACCTGTTACTGAAAGCAAGCCTCGGGGGTCTCAGGCTTTTCCCCACCTCCTCCATCCAAACCCTATGCACCTCCAAGGAGCCTCTCCCGGGTGCAGACATAACCTCCTCACCTTAAAAGCAGCACCTCCATGGATAATGGACTTGATGAAGATCCCCAGGTCTGTACCAGTTTCTCGGGCTTTGTTCCCTTTCAAGCTCACGCCAAGGCCGGCAGAGCCGGAGTCATTCAGCGGGATTTCGAACGTGAGTTGCTCACTCGTCTCTAGAGAGAGTGCAGAGCAGTCAGGCTCTCCTTTCTGTGGGGAAAATGCACATGGAAAATGTGAAGAGGAGAAATGTGAAGAGGTGACAGCTCCTATTCTCAGGTGACCAACACAGAGGGATGGCAAGACAAGATGGTTAGACCCCTAACAATGTGATCTTGCTCCTGGCAGACAAATGCTCATCTCCTTTCTCTGCAGGAGGCCATACTACCATATGGGGTAAGAGCTCTCAGGTGGTGACTATTTGGTGATGCTCAACAGAGAGGACTATTTGGCAATGCAGAGTCATACAACTTGAAATATTCCATCAGCATTTGGAAATTCTGTTAAATATTTTTATAAGTAAAAAGCCTGGACATTAGAATTAGAGAATTTTAAGTGTCAGAAGGTATCTTAGAAATATAGTCTCTGGGCCGGGAATTTAGCTCAGTGGTTCCAGTGCCTGCACAAGGTCCCAGGTTCAATCCCCAGTAACCACATACCACCATGCTTGGCGTGGTGACTCACGCCCACAAGCAGTTAGTACCACATACCACAGTGCTGGGTGTGGTGGCTCATGCCTGTAATCCCAGCACTTGGGAGGCAGAGGCAGGAGTATTGCTATGAGTTTGAGGCTTGCCTGGGCTAAATAGTGAGGTTAGAGCCAGCCTGAACTACAAAGCGAGACCTTGTCTCCAAAGGAAAAAGAAAAGAGAGAGAGAGAGAGAGAGAGAGAGAGAGAGAGAGAGAGAGATTCTCAACATTTTCATTTTACAGATGATGAAACAGCTTACTGTGGAAATTTCAGAGATCTTTCAGTTGAAAAGTTTAAAACATATCATTTTTTGCACAAGCAATACTCTTGGTAAAGACTGTCAATAGGACACAGAACCTGAAAAACGTGACTTCAAAGTTAGAGAAATGTGATTTATGTTGCATATTACTGAATTCAAATCCACTTTATCAAAACTCATGCTTTAAGCTTGCATTTTAAAACACACAATGTCAGTTCGTTTTTGGACCTTAACAAAAATGGTTATGCAAAACAAAAACTCAGGTCTTATGATGAATATCACATGGCCACAAGCCAATTCTTCCCAAGAAAGACAAAGTATGGTGGCAAAAGCCATATTCAGGTCAAATCTCCAGGGAGAAGGATGTGGCTAAGCACACTGGGTTCTTAATGTTTTCAAGTACACAACAGTGGGAACCAACACGTGCTGCACACGTGACGCCCTCTGCCGTGTCCTTCCTGCGCTCCTCCCAAGCTGGCAGAAATATGAAACTGCCACAGCACTCCACTGGAAAATTCAAAAATGAGATATTCCTGGAAGCCATCAAGTCATTCTAGGCCAGCAGTTCCTTCCTCTCTGTAATTATGTCTAGAGTCGCTCATCTTAAGGTCACTTTGAGGGTACCCTTATGTGAAATTACATATTTAAAAAATTACTATGAATGTCTGAATGTCATTCAGAAATAACTATGAAATCAGAAGTGGCAAAGAACCCATAATTAAAACAGAATTAAGGGGTCTGATCATAGCCAGATCCACTGACATGATATTTTAACCCCTAACAAAACAGAATCACATCTAACTTTCAAAGAAATAATTCATTTAATTTCACTGTAAATGGTTAGCTGTAAAGATTTTGAAAACAGGGTATTCAAAGAAATGAACTTTATTGTTCAATTTAATAAACCTATTATAGGTTAGCTCTTTTTAACTAACTCATTTACTATTATCTAAGAAACAAAATTTCATTATTTGCTATTAAGTAACTGTCTTTTTTCCCACTGTAAGGCCAGAAGTTACTGCTAATAATTAGCCTGAACTTCTGTCTTACAATACTGTAAATTTATAATCTACAACATTTCCCTGTCATTT
>PVIR01012649.1:0-44424 GCA_004026965.1 Petromus typicus
TCAAAACAGAGAAACAGAAATGTTAAGAGGACGAATCCATAAGACCCACAAACTATGCTGACTTCCCATTATGGAGACCTACTGACTGTGCATGTATCTCTATCTGAGTCTCCTATACATGATGCCAAGAAGACTGGGCAGTAGTAGAATCAAACCATCTATGAAATTGTAAAATAAATAATTAATGAAAGATAAGCAGTTAGAGTAGAACAAGAAGGAAAACTCAGAATGTCAGAAAAAAACTGCTAGGGAAAATAAGAAAACTTGGTTCTTAATGGATTGCACAGTATTTTACAAACGTCACACGTATGTTGCTGCCCTGAAAACTAAAAATAGGTCTGTTCACCAACAGGATGACCAGCACCTCAGTACAGGAGAGAGAAAACTTGGAAATTTAAAGAAGACTGAATTGGTCGTCGCTCCCAATAGGAAGAGAAAAAGCAAATTAGTAGTTTATTTTAAAATAAAGGAAACCTGGGCATACTGACAGACATCTGAAATCCCAGCACTGCAGGAGGCTGAGGCAGGAGGCTGGCAAGCTTGAGCCCTGCCTGAGTTCCTTAGCAACTTAACAAGACTCTGTCCTAAAATAAACAATAAAAAGGATTGAGAATGTAGCTCACTGTGAAGGCCCTGGCTTCAATCTCCAGTACTATAAAATAAGAAAAAAGGACCATAATTCAAATTCTTGAAAGTTACCTTTTACAGTAGATTAAACCAATATGATGTGAGCTGAATGACAATCAGTTAATATTTTTCTTCTGTCTTGAAAAGATATTTTCAATTTTAAATATAGTTTAAATCCAAAACGCAAAACACTTCTCAAGCTTAAACTAGGTAGGAGTCTGTTCTCATCAGGTTAGCTGGTTAGTGCACAGAGTCAAGGACAGGTTTAGTCTCCTCTCACTCAGTTGTCCTGTCAGAGATTGTCCTTCCAGACCAGACCAGTCACTCGACACAGAAAGCTACAGGCTTCGAGGAACACAGACAGGTACACAGAGTGTGAACCTTGAGGGCAATTGGGAAAACGAAGTATGCATCTTATTGCATCTTTCTCATGCACAGAAAACTGTATACAATTCGTATTTCTTAGGTATCTTTCAACTGTTAATACTTATGAGATTTAAAAATATTTTCAAAGAAATAGAATTAAGAGACTAGAATTTATAATGTTAATATTCATTATTATTTCTTCCTCATCTCCCTGAAGGGTCAGTCACCTTATAAGAGAATTCCTTCCCATTCTGTTTCCTTGTCCTGTTCATTTTTTTTCCCTGCAACACTGGGAAATGAACTCAGGACCTTGAGCTTGTCAAGCAGGCCTGGTGTTGCTGAACTAAATCCACAGCCTCATCTTGCTTCTTAGCACATTCCATCAAGTGACATTATATCAAATACTCATTTATTTGGTGTCTGTGTCTCCCAGTTGGAATGTAAGCTGCCTAGGAGAGCAAGAACTTAGCTTGGTGTTTGCTCTGGTATACTTCCAGGACCCAGAACAGGGCCTGCCATGACTATATTTGCTGAATAAACTGATTAATTTCATCACATTAAGGGAGTTTAATCCATAGCTATCTTTCATAAGATATTAAAAAACAGTAGGTTGTTTATTAGCCAAAAATATATTGCTAACTAGTGACTCCAAATGTGTTTGTTATCTCAGGAAGCATCATATGGACAAAAGAATTTCCACAGTTTTGACACAACTCTTCCAAATTTCAAGGTGCTCCATGTTCACCATTTGTATCTATGGGGTGAATCATGTAGGTGCAAACATTTAGACCATGAATAGAGTTTAGGACTGTCAACTAAACTCAATCTCAGTAATAAATCTAAAACCACTAGGACCAGACTATTAGAAAAATACAAATTATTTACTATTAGAAATAAATTCCAGAGAAAAGAAATGGAACAGTTCATATTTTTCAATACCAATTAAAAGAAATAAATCAGAATGTGAATGGACAATGTAAGACTACACACATAAGAATTCGTATTCTCCCTTCCCAAACTTAAAAATTACTGAATTAGATTTTCTGGAGGGTAAAAGTTCAAACACAGCAGGAAGGCTATAATAAAGAAAAGACCACTGAGATCTACTCCAAGGTCTGTAAGAGTTCCAAAATCTCAACCTACATACACAGCAGATGATTTCACCCTGCTTAGATATAATTTATTTGAGGCCAAGCGAACTGAAAATCTATCCAAAATCACAATGCAAATAGGTATAGTGCCAGGCCTTCAACACACATCTCTGAACTCAAAGTTTTCAAAAACTTACTTGTATTCTTTGTTCTCAGAAGAAAATACAAAGAAAACATTTTAATATTCATATCCTAAATCAAATCTTGTCAATCCTTGAGTGAAATAACCAAAGCACTTGACAAAAAATATCCAGGGACGTAGGATGTGATCCTACTTCAATAGAACAAACTGTACCCAAGACCTATGCAAACTATATCACCTCTCAGTGCCTCAGAAAAGGCTAGACTGATACGACTCCCAAATTTCACCCATTCACACACCATACTCTTAATTTTAGCCACATTCATGCTGCTAATTTGATATGTTACTTTGAGTGAAACCACATTTTAGCCAGGTGTGGTGGGGCATGCCTATCATCCTAATACTTGGGAGGCTGAAGCAGGAGGATTGCTGCCAGCTTGAGACCAGCCTGTGTGCTACATAATGAGGTGAAGACCAGCTAGAACTATATAGCAAGACTGTCAAGAGAGAGAGAGAGAGAGAGAGAGACAGAGAGAGAGATAGAAAGCGCGCGCACATGCGCGCACACACAAAAAGTAAAACCACATTTAAAAATTTTTAATTTTATCTTTCCTAAGCAATATTTAGGAAATTGCATTCAATATAATACAGTAAAAATAATTTTAATTTACATTAAAATACATTAATGATAATGTGTACCCACTCATTTACCAGAGACCACATTTTGAGAAGCACAAAAGGTGATTTTCAAGGGCCTTCATGGCTGAAATTCTGTTATACTAACTAAACATCACAGTTTTAGTCTCACACACTAGGGTCAATTTACCATCAAAAGCAAATTATTGAGTACCTGCCACCACTGTCCACATGTCCTTCTCCTACAGCATAAAGTTGGTTATTTACCTAAGACACAGACACTTTTTATATTATGCTCTTCTTGAAGGCACAAAAATTATTTAAGTTGGGCCAGGGAGTTAGCTCAGTGGTTCTGGCGCCTGTCTTGCAAGCGCAAGCGCCAGCGCCCAGGTTCAATCCCCTGGTAACCACATAACAACACTGGGCGTGGAGACTCACCCCAGCAGCAACCAGTACCACATACCACAGTGCCGGGCGTGGTGGCTCACGCCTGTAATCCCAGCACTCGGGAGGCAGAGGCAGGAGGATTGCTGTGATGTGAGTTGGAGGCTGAGCTGAGCGCCAGCCTGAACTTCAAAGCAAGACCCTGTCTCAAAAAAAATAAAAAATAAAAAAATAAAGTCAACCCTTTTCCCTCAACTTTCCCTTTCCCACTCCTTCAATATCTCTTATCTCTTATCTCAGTCTCTTAAAATCTCTCTGGGAAGATATTAGTCCTCTCAGAACTAAGTAATACCTAACAAACACGACACCAGTAGACAGAACTGTCACCACCCACATACTATTTGAGTAAAAATAATTTCTTTTAAAGGTTCTCAAGATATGAAGAAAAACTGGTTTCTGATACCTGAATTAGCCAGATGCCATCTTTTGTGTCTTCTACAAGCTCATAGAAGTGCATCTCACCACTGAAATTGGTGCTAGAAACAGATTCAGACGCCTCCTCTTCCTTAAGAGCTGAATACAGTTCCCCTTCCATTAAGTCACCTGAAGAAAAGAAAAATCTTGTAAGATTTCAAAAACTTCATGCTCCAAATTTAAAGTATTAATTCCATTTTATACCATGACAAATCACATTATTCCACTTTATAAAATACTAGAATACACCTATTTAAGACTCATACAATCAAGAGGCCAGGGATTTAGCTCAGTGGTTCCAGTGCTTGCTTTGCAAGTGCAAGGTCCAGAGTCCAATCCACGGTAATCACATACAACAATGTCAGGCGTGGTGACTCATGCCCACCAGCAATCAGTACCACATACCAAAGCCCAAGGGCCCAAGTTTGATCCTGGTAACCACATATAACAATGCCAGGTGTGGTGAGTCACGCCCACCAGCTGTCAGTGCCAGGCATGGTGGCTCATGCCCATAACCCCAGCACTCAGGAGGCAGAGGCAGAAGGATGGCTGAGTTTGGGACTAGCCTCAACTATAGGGAGAAATCTTGTCTCAAAAACAAACAAACAAACAAACAGAAACACCCTAAAACCAAAAACCCAAGATGCATACATTCAAGAAATATGTAGTAAGAATCTATATGTGATAGGAAAACATTTTTTAAAAAGACAAAAATCCAACTTAGAGAATAGAGAACTTATAGTAGAGGCATCACTTTTTTTTTTTTTTTTGAGAGCATCCCTCTTTATAGTTCAGGCTGTCTTTGAACTCACCGTGTAGCCCAGGCTGGCCTCACACTCATGGCAATCCTCCTGCCTCAGCCTCCTGAGTGCTGGGACTACAGGGGTGCACCACCACACCAGGCTACCACGTAACTTACTGAATTTGTACCAGTGCAAAAAACCATCATGGTATTAGTTTTTGCTCTTTTGGTTTTCTGTTGTTTTTAATGCTGCTGGAGATGTAATTTTGAGCTAGATCCTCAACACCTTTTATTTAGGGGAGGCTCTGGTTGGGAAGGAGGTTATCAGGGTTTGAACCCAGAGCCTTGGCATTGAGCTACTTCCCCGGCTCTTTTTTATTTTAAGTAAACTGAGTTTATTGGTACATTTTATGAGTACATTATGATCACATTCCTCATTGGAAATTTCACCTGTACATGATATATTTTGATGTCTTTTTTATGTTTTGAGACAGGATCTTGATTTGATTTCTAATCCAAGAAGTCTTGAATTCACCATGTACTTCAGATTGCCCTTTAACTTGAGATCCTCCTGCCTCAGACTCCTGGAGGTGCACCACCACACCCAGCTTTTTTTGGAGAAAGGCTCTTACTAAGTTGCCCAGAGTGGCCTTTAATTTGGGATCTTGGGCCGGGGATATAGGTCAGTAGTTCCGGCGCCTGTGTTGGAAGCGCAAGGGCCCAGGTTCAATCCCTGGTAACCACATAACAATACTGGGTGTGGAGACTCACCCCAGCAGCAACCATTACCACATACCACATACCACAGTGCCAGGTGTGGTGGCTCACGCCTGTAATCCCAGCAGTCAGGAGGCAGAGGCAGGAGGATTGCTGTGATATGAGTTTGAGGCTGAGCTCAGAGCCAGCCTGAACTACAAAACGAGACCCTGTCTCAAAAAAACCTAAAAAAAAAAAAATAATAATAATAATTTGGGATCCTTCTGCCTCTGCCTCCAGTAATTGGGATTACAGGTAAGTACAACCATGTTCGACAATTATTCAGTTTTATGTATGACAAATTCAAGTTTCACATAATCTTTCAAACAATATAAATTACAGGTTCTGAAGTAAAAGATTTAGAAACAGGTTAAAATAACTTAAAATAGAAATAGGGTCTATATTACGTGGAGGTTAGACTTTATCAAAAGAACTAACTCCATATTCATATACTGCTTTATAGCAAAAAGTTTGTATCAATGCTACATTTTTAACTTTGCCATTGTACCACTTAATTTTACACTATACTATTCTAACAGAAAAACTATTCACAAAAAATATTTAAATTTTACAGATAAATTGCTATATCTAGGTCTTCTGTTATTTTCTGTATAAAAGTAGGTGATCCAAATCACACTTTTGTGGGGTGTATGCATTCTTTGATTTTATGTGAACTTCTTGTACATTCAATACCATTACTTTTAAGTCCAAGGGGCATAAAACAAACATCAAAAGAAAAAATTTGTGAGCCGGGAGTGATGAGGCACATCTGCAATCCCAGCATTTGGAGGAGGCCCAGGCAGGAAGATCATTTGGAGTTGGCGGATAGTTTCGGATACAATGCACTCAAGGCCAACCTGAACTATACTTCAAGTCAGTCTCTCTCTCTCTGTCTCTCCTCTCTCTCAAAAAAAAGAAAAGCCTGATAAAATGTTTTACTGTGAAAAATGATTTGGATTTGGCAGGTAAAATACTTCTCATTTCTAAAACTAGAGAATTCGTTTATTAGAGATCTTTTACTTTGGCTACTCCATTTTGCCCCTGGCGGTAGAATAACAATCAGCACAGACCAGTTAGCAAACAAGGGGCACAATTTTATATTTTTCTGTACAGAAAAAAAGTATTACTTTTGCATAACAGGATCTTTTTCTCTATCCTAGGTGTAAGAGTGTACAACCCTTAGCTACAAAGAGGCAAGTGTCAAACTGCTACGGAGTTTGTAATCTTGTCTATGACACTGTATGGCTGTAAGTACTAATTAGGAGAATAATGGTCTTGTAAAAGACAAAACTGACAGAATTGAAAAATAAAAACCATCAGTTTGAACCACTTAGGAGAGCAAACCATGCCTTTCTCAAATTACACTCCTTCAGGAAGGATATCTAAACAAAGATACACTTTGTCCAGCAGTAAAACAAACAGAACTGTATTTCTCACCTACCTACCCTAAACCAATAGTTATAAATTCATTTGTTTTTCAAGGCATTACACACTGTTACAATCCTGTTCATCTTGGAACCCTTAAGTGATACGGGATGCCTGACACATGACCCCAAAAAAGCTTACATTCAAAATACAAGATTTAAATGACAATTTAAGCTCAAAAGAAACAAGGCAGGCATTCACAAGACACCTATTTTCATCAATCTACAGGGTACATCCTACCTAAACTTAAACTTTTGGCCCAAGTGGCTCTTTGGTATTGATTATTTTTAATGTTTTCCCCTGCGGGCAGCTTATTACTATAGTGACAATCACGGCTAAGTGAACTACGTTTTGGAGTTTTTCCTTCTCTACGTTTTTATGAATTACAAATAATAAACGATTTCCAGTTTGAATCTCAAATTTTGAGAAAAATTAAGCAGTGAACAATGCTAAAAAGCTACTTTCACCCAGGACTTAAAAATAACCTTAAAAGACATGCTGACATTTCTGACAAATAATTTCAGGGCCCTTCTCAAAACTAAAAGGATTCAAGAACTTTACTCCACAAAATACCTCGACAAAGCAAAACAAACAAAAGACTAAACAAAAACTCTGGGGCAGTTTCTCTGCTTAACCTTGCGGGCACCGTCTCGTTGTGGAGACAGAGGAAGGTGGGGGCAGGTACAGGTCGCCCCCTTGCCCACGTGGGGGGCACCCGGGGAGCGCCACACTCGCCTGACTTCTCCACCAGCTCCCGGACATCCTTCTTCTCCGGCAGCCCCGAGTAGCCCAGTCCCCGGCACTCCAGAATCGTCTTCAGCTTTTTGAAGCTCAGCGCCACCGGATCCACCAGCTGTGTGGCAAAGATGCCGGTCTCATACCACACAATGGCCTCAAAAAACCTGGCCAGGACGAAAAGGATCAGGAAATACAGGAGCAAGAAAAAAAGCTTCAGCCACATCTTCCCTGGCGTGTCTTCGCTCTTTCCTGAGAGCCCGGAAGGTGGAGACGAGGGTCGGGGAGGGCAGCGTCGCGCGCGGGCGGCGGTCACCTGCGGGCCATCCCCGCGGCGGGGCAGGGGACCGCGGCGTCGGTCCGGGCGGCCGAGCAAGAGGCGGCAGCGGCTCAGAGAGCTCTCGTCTCGCCTTCCAGAGAGGATGCGAGAAAAAGGGAGGAGAGCCGCTCCCGAAGCCTCGTCCCTTGACCGCCGAACGAGCAGGACGCGGAGGCACGTTTCCCGCGGCGGGCCCGGGCCTCCAGCGCCGCGGTCTCGGCGGGAAGGGAGCGACCCAGCCCGACGCGGTCGGCGGGGCGCGCTGCCCGGAGGCGGCGGCAGTCAGGAGCGCGCGGCGGCCCGCCAGGCCCGGCCCGGGGCCCGGCGCGCCCGGCAAGGGGAGCAGCGGCCGCCGCAGCGCCCAGGCCCCAGGCCCCGCCGGCCGCCCAGGCTTGGCGACGAGCGCGACTCGCGCGGTGGCTCCAGGTTCGCTCGGGCGGCGCCTCTCTCAGGCGGGCAGGCGCCGCGGGCGGCCGGGAGGGAGCGTCGCCGTCTCCCCAGAGAGAAACGGTAAGCGCGGCGCGACCGTCCCAGAGATAAAAAAGCAAAAATTAGGCCTCGGGACGCCTCCCCGGGCGAGGCGACTGAGGCTGGGAGGCCTCCCGGACACGCAGCGCGCGACCCGTCCAGAGGGGCGGTCCCAGGCGCGGCCGCCGTCACGGACGCCCCCGCCCCCTCCCCAGGCCCCTGCCGTCGCCCTCGGAGAGGATCAGCGGCCGCGGCCGAGTCGAGACATAACAACTGACGTCGGCGTCGGGGCGGGGAAGGGGCGGGGCCTCGCGGAAAGCGCCCGCAGGGTCCAGGGGTGGGGAAGAGGGTGGGGCCAGGGAGCAGGGCTGAGGGGGCGGAGCTTCCCACATCTCCAAGCAGTGACCTCTTCCAAGTCATCTAAATTCTCGTCCCACTTGAAGATCTTCAGTAATGGATTTTGCCTGAGGATTAGACTTTGGACTGTGTATTATTTTTTCTTTAAGGTTTTTTGAGACAGGGTCTCGCTTTGTGGTTCAGGCTGGCCCTGAGCTCAGCCTCCAACTCACATCACGGCAATCCTCCTGCCTCTGGCTCCCTAATGCTGGGATTACAGGCGTGAGCCACCATGCCCGGCACTGTGGTATGTGGTACTGGCTGCTGCTGGGGTGAATCTCCACGCCCAGTATTGTTATGTGATTTCCGGGGATCGAACTCGGGTGCTTGCGCTTACAAGACAGGCGCCGGAACCACTGAGCTATATCTCCGGCCCTGGACTGTGTATTATTTTTTTGTAAAAATAAAGCAGTTGATTATCTTTTTAAAATCATTAAAAGTAGAAGCGCTTATGAGAGTTGGGAAATTTTTAGGTAACTCTGGTTTGAAGTGGTACAAGGTGAAGCCTAGAACGGTTTTTCACCTTAACTTGGGACTATCGTTTGTGCTTATGTGTGCTGAAGGAGATTTGGCCAAAAGAGGAGTTAGAACTAGGCCATTTGTGGCTGTCGGTTGCAGTCCCCCCTCACTGCCATTAAGTCTCAGAAAAGTTAAAATCCAGGTGAGAAAGTCCCGAATTCAGGACAAAGGCTCCTGAGTGTGGCTGTGTACAGGTGCGAAGTTCTCTGTGTTCTGCAGGCACCTAGAGGAGCGTAGAATAAATGAGCAGTATAAGCAAGGGGTAGTTCTGCTTGCATATTTACTTACCTAGATGGACAGTATTCTGCGTCAGTTTCTATACCAGTCTTTGACATAGGGAGCGTTTGGATTCACCACTGAACAAGGTTGGCGTCTGCCAGCACCCAGGATCTGGGAAACACAAACCCATGAACTGCACAGCCACTGCAGAACCAGCTTCCCTAAACTAGGGGTGAAAGTTTTAGGGAGAAAGTATGGTCCTCAGACTTACAGCAAACCAGGCAAGGAAAGCAAGACAGTGAGAGCATGGATTCAAGGTGGTATCCCTGGGCCAGGGATTTAGCTCAGTGATTCCCATGTCTGCCTGGTAAGCACAAGGTCCCAAGATCCATCCCGGGTAGCCACGTACCACAATGCAGTGTGTGGTGGCTCACACCTGTAATCCCAGCACTCAGAAGGCAGAAACAGGAGGGTTGCTGTGAGCTCCTGGAAGGCCTGGGCAACATAGTGAGTTTGGGGCAAGCCTGAGCTACAAAGCGAGAATCTGTCTCAAAAAAAAAAAAAAAAAAAGAAAGAAAGAAAGAAAAAAGATGGTATCTGTGTAAAATAAAGCTAATCGAGTCATTTTTGTGCCCCGCTAGTGGAGGAGGACTTGGCTGTGGGAAAGGAGAAGCAATCAGAGGAGGAGGGAAAAGAATGTGCAATTCTTGGACTCTGCCACTTGGTCTTAACTAAACTTCAGTGTGGCTTTGTTTCTGGGGCAGGCAGATCCATGTGGGAGACTTTTAAACAGTTCATTCTATAAGCTTGGTTCTGAAGTTTCAGAGTCCTTGAGTATGGCCATTGTTACTGGGCAGTATTACCATCCAAATGTTGATATATATAAGAGAATATCCCTCACCGCAAAGGAAAGTGCTCTGGGAGGAGAGGGTAGGTCAAAGGACCTACAAGAGGAATTGGCAGGGAAAACTGGTGTGTGAGATGGAACCAGCCAGATAAGAGTTTAAAAATGGCAGAGTGATTAAAAAAACTGAACAGTTCTTATTTCTTTCAACTGCCTCCTATCCCAACCCCCCCCCATAGTTGTTTTGCCTTTAGGAAATAGAAAAGTACTGATGAAAGTATGTACATTGGCAGGATAGAGAAGTAGGACACTCATATACTCTACTGGTGGGGAGTGTATACCTTTTCAGAATGTGAGTTAGAAACTCCCCTAAAATACATGATATTTGGAGAACTTAGTAAATAATTGGACACAGACACAAAGATACATGTGCAGAATTTTATTTTTGCTGAAGAGTTCATAAAGGAAAGAAAACCCAAATATCTAATAAGAGAGGATGGATCAAATATAGCAATCCAAAAGATAAACTATTAGGCAGCTACTAAAATGGAAAATGTGACATATTATTATGGTTATGGAGCTGAGTCCAAAAATACAGTGTTCAGTGAGGGAAAAAGTGATTACTGAGCAGTTGGCATGATATTGACCTACTTTTGTATTTGTACTAGAAAAAGGCAGAGCTGAGATGTATACCAGAACAGTAGCGGAATTCATCTCTAAGTGATGGGATTTAGATGATTTCAATTTTTTCTGTTGCACTTTACCTTTGCTATTTTTTTTCTGAAATAATATCACATTACTGTTATAATCTTTAAGTGTGTTTTGAAAAACTGAACAGCCACCAAGACTGCTTCCTTGGTCTGGAGACTGAGCAGGAACGGCTCCTGCTTTGGGACTCCCAAGTGGTGGGGTTAGAAAGGAGAGCTGTCCTCCCGGAGGACCAGTCCAGCCCCACTGAGCCTGGCGGGGCAGATGTCTGGGGTGGCAGGATAGCACAGGCAGGGTAATTGTAAATGAAATGCCAAATGTTCGATTGGCTCAAGGTTCCGGAGACTGGGAAATTCAAGAGTAGAGCAGTGAAGAGAAAGGGAAGAGGAGGAGGGGAATGGAAGGGAGGAGAAAATCAGAAATAATATTAACATAAGAATACACACAAGAGAGTGCTGAGCTCTCCTTCATAACAAAGCCAGTCTAGCGGCCACAGGCCCACTGCCAGATAGTGACACTGACCTGCATCACTTCTCAAAACTTCTGTCTCCCCACATAGTCAGTCAGATTGGGAATTATGTTTTTAACATATGGACTTCAGGGTATATACCAAACCTATAGCATCAGACTATTTAGAATTTCTTTCCAGATCAGGCTGACAAAAAGATGTTTGAATTAATTGTTGTTTTCTATCATGTTTTTAATAGGTAACCTTATTAATCAGGGTTCTCAATTTTATACTGCAGATTCTGTTCATGTGTGAGATGGTTTAAATGCTTCTCTTTTGTTTTTTACATTTCAAATCATTTTTAGTTTGGATTATTTGTTCAACATTTTCACTAACGTGACATATTAAGGTTTTTTGTTTTGTTTTGTTTTGTTTTTTTGAGACAGGGTCTTGCTTTATAGTTCAGGCTGGCCTTGAGCTCACTTATGTAGCCCAGGTAGGCCTGGAATTCACAGCAATCCTCCTGCCACTGCCTCCTGAGTGCTGCGATTACAGGAGTGAGCCACCATGCCCGGCACTGTGATATGTGGTACTGATTGCTGGTAGGCATGAGTCATCACACCGGTCATTGTTGTATATGGTTACCAGGGATCAAACTCAGGCCATTGACCTTGCAAGGCAGGCGCCGGAACCCCAGGCCAACATATTAAGATTTTTTGATAACCTTACAAGTAGTATAATGATTTGCAACTATAAGATAATTGTGAGATTTCGTCAGTACTCAAAAGAATTTAGTAAGCATATATAATAACAGATATACAGAATCACTTAAAACTGTGACAGGAGCATTGGAACCATAATGAGGGGGACTGGTCCAGGCTCTGTCATCTTGTTAGGAGGTCACAAGATCCCTCTGGACTTCATGTTCAGTGTGTATAAAATGGGATAGGATGTCTACCCTATTAGACTGTTGTAAGGATAAAAGGAAAAGTAAATGTAAAACGTGTTTTGAGACAGACACATATGTTGCAGCCAGGTGTGGCAGGAGTGTCTTTAATTCTAGCTCTTGGGAGGCTGAGGCAGGAGGTTCACCTTGAATTTGAGGTCAGCCTGGACTATGTAGTGAGTTCAAGGCCAGCTTGAACTACCTAAATTCAAAAAAGAAATACGTACTGCTTACATTTAATTTAAACTGAAGAATTAATGACAGGGAACAAGAATATCAATTATTTGACCACGCTTGATGAAACAGTTATTTTATATAGGGTTCTTCTCTCTTTATTTTACTTTTTATCAATGTATCACACATATGTGGTTTAAAAATTGCAGAATACTTCAAGAATATCCAAACTGGGCAATTTTGAGAGTGGAAAGGGCAATGGTAATCAAACTGTATCCTAAAGTAAGAAGGAGAAACTGGAAGTGACCCAGACAAACCTCTGCTCATAAAATCACACCCCTTGCTTCTCCCTACTAACTCTGCTTTCCATTTCTCTGAAGTTTTTACCTTTAATTATTTTAGTACTATTTCTCACGTTTCTGCTATATAGTCAAAGAATAGGTCTCTTTATTTTATATATTACCTATTAATTTCTTACTATGGGAGATGGGAATTATCTCTTTAGACCTTTCACTCGTACATTTTTCATCCCTTCGTTCTTGACATTGTATTATATATTCATTTGTATATTAACAGGCTCATAAAAAGTCTTCTTTGCGGCTGAACCACATGATTTATATTCCTTTTCTTGTGTAATTGTTCATCCCCACCAGGGTTAATGATTAACTAAAATTCTGATTAATTCTATTTTCTATGGACTCATCCATTTATCCAACCGCAAACTTTCCTGGCTGTAAAACCTTGCCAATGGCTGATCTGTCTGTTCCGACTGTGCTGGGATAAGCTTTCTGTCCATGGTTCCCCGTTCCAGGTCAGCCTGGTTACTGCCCAGACTCAGGCCACAGCTGCCATCCCAGGACTTTCTCTTCTGTGTTAAGCTCTTTATTTTCTTGATACCATGGTTGTACTTTGTTCTTTCAATTCCTCATTTGTATGGAACACATCACAATGTACAGCAGCTACGAAGGAGCAGCATCGCCGAGAGAAACTCTGGAGAACTTACATATCCAGAACTTCATTCGATCTTCATTTTTTTTTCAAACTTAAGAAAATTTGTAAGAATATTACAAAAAAAACCTCTGTATACATTTCACCAGTGGTTAACATTTTCCCGCACTTGCCTATCACATCTCTGTCCAGCTTGTATGTGTGTACTTTGTTCCTGAACAACTTGAGAGCTGGTTGCAGTTGTAGGTGCAGTTGAAGAATAGTTTGGCCAGTCCAGAATTCTAAACAGGAAGTTATCGCCTTAATTTTGAAAGCACTGACCCACTGCTTCTGTTGCTTCTGCTCTTGGAAGGCTGGCACTTTTCTGATTCCTGTACTTTAAAAGTGACGCGTGTGCTTTGTCTACGAACTCTGGATTTTCCTTTCATCCCTGACGTTCTGAACTTCTGTGGTGCACCTTCCTCTCATTGTGCTAAATGGCTTTCCATGCAGCAACTCCTGACTTTCAAGTTGGGAGAAATTCTTTGATAATTTCCCCTATCCATTTTCTCAGTTTTCTGAAACTCCTATTAATAGGATATTGGAACTCATGCTGATCTTATAATTTTATTCGCTTTTTTCATCTAGTTTTCTTTCTTTGATTGCTCGGTAATTCCTGACTGTTCCAAGGTCATCAACAAGAGGCACTGAGCAGCTCACTGGAAGTTCCCTAGAAGGGCCGGGGCTCACTCTAGGGAAAGTGGACGGTCAGATCTACAAGCCCTTTCTCCAATCCGTTTGCTTTCTTTGAAGAGAAATCTCATCTTGGAAATTCAAACACGACCCCCAGCATTCTAGGACTGAGTGAAAGACCAAGCTGCAGATACCTAGTCTCCAGAGCTTAGCACCTTGATTTTCAGCTAGGTGTCTTGCCTGACTGTCCTGACTGTGAGCCACGCCTATTGTGTCAAAGTATACAGCCAATCTGCTCACTCCAGGGGCTAAAATTCCTGCCTCCCTCCAGGCAGGGAAAGGGCAAGTGTGTGTGTGTGTGTGTGTGTGTGTGTGTGTGTGTGTGTGTGTGTGTGCGCGCGCGCATCCGCACAGAGCCCAGTTTATAAGACTTTGACCTAGTCCTCTATCTTACAGTCCTAGCCTGTACCCCGGTAGAGTTTCTGAAACTGTCCTGGGTCCTGTGGTACCAGTGCGTACTGAGGCAAGAGTGTCATGGCTCTGTCATTTCATGCCTCTTCCCAGAGGTTCACACAGATCTCTGCTTCATCCTTTCTTGTAGTTAGGTTGAGTAAGTGACTAAATTATGAAAGTGGGAGACAAGTGGAAGTGGTATGACTCTTTCCAGGTGTGGTGCTCATAAACAGCCTCCAGTACCCTCCAGAGAGGGTGGCCGGGAGTGGACTGGCCCAGAGAACAACCTTGACATCTTTGCCCCAGAAGAGGCCCTAGGGGATGAAAGTTAAGGCCTGGAGTGCCTGGATTTTTTTTTTTTTTCTCACTCTCTGCCACTGTGGTTTGACTATAAGGCTCTCCACTTAGATGTACTGAATTCCAGGTTCTTTCTCTCTTTTGTCATTGGTACATGTAAGTACATTCTTAGTACATCATGGGTACATTCATTGCATGGAACTGGTGCATGTACATCACACATTTCAAAATACAAGCAGTTCTAGAGAGCAGGGGGGTGAAGACAGGGCTTATAGGAGCCTAAGAGGAGCAGGCAGGGAACATAAGAAAAAGCATCCCAGTAGCTGTTACTTTCCCTTCTGGTGGGAACAGGGAGATAAGAATTAAGGAAAGAACGATTTTTGTTTTATTTTGTTGCACTCGCTGACCCCATTATTAAGAACGCATCCTAAATATTAAAAATTTAAAAAAGAAAGAAAAAGAAAGGTAAAATGTCTCAGGATAGTTAACTTTCATCTACTGACAAAATATCTAATATATTCAGTTTAAAAAGTTTAAAGGACATTGCGGTTCGCGGCTGCGGAGGTTTGCCTGTGGCTGTGCAGCCCTGCTGCCTGCGCTCACAGTTAGCCTGTAAGCGGGACTTCAAGATGGAGATGTGGTGAAGAAAGCCGCTCCCCTTGTGCCGAATGGGGAAGGGGGATCTTCTATAATGAACTCCGTTCCCCCAAACCCATTAAACTGTTCATCTTTCCGTGGATTACTCTACTTATGAGGTCACAGCTTTTGTGGTCTCCAGAGGCTCCCCCCAACCCTGCTGCAGTGGGACCACACCTCCACTAGGTGCGCTTGAGCTTTTAGGGCTTTTAAGACTTAAGCCACAAGAAGGCAACAAACAGTAAAAAATATAAATGGCTAGAAATCTGAATCTGACTTAGATGGCTTGGACGTTTATCATCACTTGTTTGGCTAAGCACAAATTTGAGGCAGGCAATGCCTCCAACATACAGGCATATTTGATATTTCCTGCATCCGGAACATACATGTCAATTTCGTGGGCTGCTGGACACCCAGTGACTCGGAGAAGTGCCCCCTTGAGCATGTTTCCCTGGGAGTTCCTTGTCAGTCCCACCCTAATTTTGAGGAAAATCCAGGTGGAACTTATTTATCAACACCTGTAATCTACGAATTCTCTTTCTGCCCCTATTCTGGCCCATTTCTTGGGGGAATCTCTTGAAATAAATAGGCAAAGTTAATTGAAAATTGATGTAGTTAATTTCTTTATTACCAGAGTGGTTTACATTTTGAAAGCTTACTATTGAACAGTATAGAATTATACAGTTTATAGTGATTTGAATCTGATATATACGGGATATTGAAAAAAGAAGAGCTGAGACTAGGCCCTAGACATGTGTTGCTGCTGTGAGACAATCCTACTGGCCCCACGGTCCCTCCTCCAGGCACATGTTCTGCTCTGACTATGGGAACTGTCTGTTCTGTCTCTGCCTTGCGGAGAGGATCCCGTTGACCGACTAGTGCTGGTACAACATTGGTACTAAACTGTTTCTTCCAGGGCACTGAGATCTCTCTCTGTGGGAGGAAGCAATGGCTCAGAGCAGTACTCAGAGCCAGCGTGGCATTCAACCTGGTGTCTTCACGTGGAAGACTATCTTTCACCAGAGAGAATCCCTCAGAAAGTGGCTTTCAATAAAATCTGAAGAAATATGCCCCCAGACTGCTCTCTTTGTCCATTTCCCAACCTCTCCAGGCTACTTCCTAGAGGAATCTCCAAAATGACAGCAAACAGCTCTTTCCTCTCTGTCCAGCCAGATAGCCAGCTTCCTACGCGTCCTTCCTGAAGATGAAGAGGAATACGTGGCTTGAAAACAAAGTTACAGTAGTGCTGTTACGGGAGGCAGTGGTGGGTCACATGGGGTAATAATCTCCAAGCGCCTTTCTCATTTCCTTTCCCAGTTCTCCCTATCGCCCCATCCCCTGCACAGTCAAGGAACTGTATCTGGGATTGGCAGCTTCCTTTGCAGATAAACCGGCCAGGGAGCTGTCTTTCCAACACCGGGAATAGGAGACAGGAGGCTTCCCCAGGTAAACACTTGGAAGGCAGGATAAATAAGGGTGGGAGGAGCAAATAAAAGGCCACCTTTCCTCCCGAGTAAACTGTTCCCTTCTCTGATTGCCTGAAGTTACAATGACAGGAGCTGACTGTGTGGGACAGCAGCACTGACTCCAACAAGAAAATGTAGCCCCTTGTTCAAAAAGCTGGGAAAAGTGTCCTTAAAGGGCCTGGAATACAAAGCATTTTCTTTCTTTGACTCTGCTGATACTGCTATTCAATGTAGCTTAACCCCCGGGAAAGGACTCTGGCAGGGCAAGTGCAGAATGGCCCCTCCCCCAGGCTGCAGGCCAGCACAGCACAGGTGCCCGGGGCCAGGCGGACATGCAGCAGATGGAATCTGAATGCCAGGCAAAATCAGTACCTGGGTTGGGGGTGTGTCAGAGGCCTGGCTGTAGCGAATCATTCCGAAGTTGTTGAGGTACTGCCAAACCAGGGCAGCAACTACTGCCAGGCTCTGCCAGGAAAGTGCCCCAGGGTGTATGTACCCAGCCCGCTCCTCCCACGGTTGATCTCAGGTCACTACTGTGCGCAAAAGGTGACAGCAAATATAGGCCTGTTCCAATCCACCCCCACCATGGACTGGACTTAGCTGCCAGTTCGGGTGTGTATAGGAGGAAAGTCGTACTGGGAAGAACAGATGGGAGGGGGCTGGGCAGATCCCTGGGCACAGGAGGTAGAGAACAGACTGCTAAGGACCATAGGGGAGCTGGGGAGCTGGCAGCAGGCAGAACCAAGTGTGAGCGGATGGCACACGTTCCGATTCCATCAGGCTGCTCTTGCAAAACTCGAATCCAAAGATAAAATCATGGAAGATTTCAAGGTGGTAGCCACAGGGCATGTGGGCTAAGCCAGTTCCGTAGACTAGAGTCACAGGGTGCGCAGAGGGCTCAGAGAACGTTTGAGTGTGAGATCAGTCATAGCGCGGCATTTCCTGAATATAGCCCTGGACATAGTTTTATCCCTGTGCCGCTGGCCTTTTCCTGCACCCTGGCTGCATGAGGGCTACAGTGGTGGGCTGCCGTTCCTGGGTGAGGTACAGACCCTCTCAGAAATGGTTGGCAACCTAGACAATACAGTGATCTCCTAAGATTATTGTGAGGACCAACGAAGTGAAGCTTAAAAGAAACTAAGCCTGAGCCCGGTACATGTTTTACACACACACACACACACACACACACACACAAAACCGGAGCACACAGAAACAATGTCTATTGTTAGATAAAAGAACACAGTATGTGTGTGTTTTTAGTTGTCAGTCTTCCCTATTGTATGAAAATGAATATATTTTAGGTGAAAATATATTGCAAATGTAACTCTATTATTTAAAGAGAAACTACAAAGTCCCCTTTCAAAGATCAGAACTTGTATGCTATAACAGCCTTTAGAAAGGTAGGATCAATTTAATCAAGTATGTGGCAAAAATTTAGAAAGACTAAAAGTCTAATAAGTACAATTTCCAGAGGACAATTAGGTCTTTTAATGAAAGATGAAAGAAATTGACATGAAAGATGAAAAAACATGGAGAAAGATAACAGAAGACATTTAAATTAGCAATACTGCTAAGAGAGAGGATGACAATGTATATTTTGTTATATAAGGAATACATGTTTATTATACCAAACTTAAAGATATAATCCTATCACTTACATTTTAAGTAAGTTTACATCAGCTGATTATCCTACTGTAAATACAAGTTTGATCCCCTCTATAATATTGGGTATTTTCATTTTAAAAGTATTTGCCAATTTTAGAGCAGAAATGGTCACTTATGGCTATTTTGATTTAGATTATTTCTTAGAATAGCAATTTCCACTGGGTGGCAGACACCTATAATCCCAGTGTTCAGGAGGCTGAGGCAGAGGATTGCCACGAGTTGGAGGCTGGCCTGGGCAACATAGTGAGTTCAAGGCCACCCTGGACTACATGGCAAGACCTTGTCTCAAAAACACCGAAAACCACGCCCTCCCTCCCTAAGCCTCAGGCCCTGTCCACAGGCAAGACAGACCTCGGGTATGGATCTCAGAACCCAAGAGAGACTCGGCCCCTCAGACACAGTGCCTCAGAATTTGTCTCTCCAAGCTCAGGTAGCATGGGATTGCCATGGCTTCAGGAGTTGTTCCTCACAATGAACAACCCTTTTCTACACTAGTAAATAACAGTAGGTATGCTGCACCCAAAAGAGGACACAACCTGGAAGATGTCATATGGGAAACAACACGGGCGGCCCTGATGTTGGACTTCCCGCCTCCAGAGCCATGAGAAATAGATTTCTGTCCCTTATAAATAACCTAGTATTTTGTTGCAGCCAAGTTTGCTCCAAGTGGTTCTGTAGACTCCAGACAGGTCAATAAAAGCCTCAGTGGATTTTATGTGGACACTGACAAGCTGATCCCAAAATTTAGAGTGAGATTAACCTAAAATAACAACAAAAAATTTTTTTCTGAAAAGTGAATGTTACTGGCCCAATAACAAGGACAGCATGTTATTGGTTTAGGGTTAGACATTAGAATACAGCATTTGTTCATGGATAAATATATGCATGTTTTATGAGGGGAAAAGTACTTTTCAATAAATTATTTTTCTTTCTGAAATTTTTTTTAAAAGGCTCAGCAGAGGAAAGTAATTTTTTCCCTCATGTTTATTGCTTGTATATATTTTCCTTTAGTCAGCTTCCCATGTTCTCTTAGGTGGTTTTTATTAGGCTGTTGATTTTCTTTTTAAAAGTTAAAAATATAGAAAAGTATATATAAAAAGGACAAAAAAATTATGAAGCAGACACTGCATTTTCATGCGTGATTTGGAAAGCAAGCCTCCAGCTTGTGGGGTACAATCTGGTATGTCTCTAGGAAAAGAAGAAAGATGCCTTTTTCCCATACTAATGTGCAAGTTTTTTGTACATTTTGGATGTGAACACTTTCATATTCTAGAAGGCTTTTGCTTCAAAATGTCTGACTAGTTTCTCACAGTGACTGCTAAGGAAATTAGTTTAAATTTTAAAATTCTTTTAGTTGGCCTGAAAAATAATTTCCCAACCCGAAGCAGAATCAATGACAGTAAAGGAATTTATCATTATGGAGTGTCCCTGGACCCACCATGTCTCTTCATGATTTACATTAAACTAAATGGGATGGAAGATAGGAGCTAGAACTCATCTTTCATCTTTCTCACTCATTTCTAAAGTTAGTTGAGAAAGTTTTGGGTGACTTGTCTAGTCTCATTTAACTTGAGTTCCTCTCTATCACAAGTTCCTCTTACATATACTCTATCACAAGCTGAATCTTTGCAGATCTCATGTGGAAGCGCTAAGTCAGAGTTTGGTGCTTCTTCAAATGAATGTGAATTCTTTTAGGTAGCAATGGGGAGATTTATTATTTATTAAAAAAAAACAAAAACAAACCAACACAGCATGTTCACTGCTGGATGTGCTAATCATTAGGACCATGCACAAATATTCAGCTTGGTCCTTCCCAGGCATGTGGTCAGAATGCACTTGCCTTGCCGGGCATGCTGGGTCCCGCCTGTAATCCCAGCACTCAGGTAGCAGAGGCAGGAGGATTGCCGTGAGTTCAAGGCTAGCCTGGGCTACATAGTGAGCTTAAGACCAGCCTGAACTATGAAGCAAGACCTTGTCTCAAAAAAACTAAAACAATAATAAAATAAAGAATGCACTTTCCTGCCCAGTTGGAGTTATGTGTGGATAGAAGATTTCCAATAACCAGTGAGAGGTGAGGGGAGGTAACATTTTCATATTTGGGATGAAGTCTGAAAAAGAATTAATATATAAACATGGGCAGTCTATTGTATGTTGACCACATCTCAATAACTATATGTATCTATGTATATAGTTTATATATGACATTTATATTCAAGCTTTATATAAATTTTACAGTAAACTGCACATTTAAAACTTACACTTTTACATATACTTACATATGTGAAAATATCACTGCCATCAAGATAGTGAACATATCTGTTATCACCAAAAGTTTTGTTTTACACCTTTGTAAACTCTCTGTCCCACATCTTTCTGTCCCCTGTCATTAAACAGTTACTGATTTGCTTTCTATCCCTATAGATTGTTCCAATTTCAGATTTTATAAAAATTTAATCACCTAGGATATACTTTTTTGGTTTGGCTTCTTTCTCTCAGTATGATAATTTTAAGATTCATCCATATTGTTATCTCTCTCTCTCTCTCTCTCTCTATATATATATATATATATATATAAATAGTATGATATATATTATATATAATATATATAGTATCATATTTTTGTGCTGAGCAGTATTCCATTTCATGGATACGCCATAATTAATCTATTTGTCTATTTTGGACAACTGAACTGTTTCCACTTTTTAACTCTTGCAAATAAAATTTTATGAATATTTACATATAAAGCTTCATTTGGTTATAGATGAATTTTTCTTTTGAGTCATACCTAGGAGTTGAATATGTGGGTATGTAATGTAGCCATTGAATGCTTACCTTCCTATGAAGCTCCAGAGTGCTCGCTAAATTGGTTGTGACATATAGAATGTCATCAAGATTCATAAGATTTCTAGATTCTCCCCATTTTTGTTAACGCATGTTATGTTCAGTTTATTTATTTTTAGTATATATTTGTGATATATGATGAATGTATTCATTCAGGAGAGTTAATACATGTACATATCACACTTACTCCTTTTCTTTCTTTTTTTGAGACAGGGTCGCACTTCATAGTTTAGGCTGGCTTTGAACTTGCTATGTAGGGCAAGTTCATAGCAAGCCATGAACTCATGGCAATTGTCCTGCCTCTGCCTCCCGAGTGCTGGGATTACAGGTGTGAGCCACCATGCCCAGCACTGTGATATGTGGTACTAGAATAGAACTCAGGGCCTTGTTCTTGCCAGGCAGTTGCTGGAACCACTGAGCTAAATCCCTGCCCGCACTTTTTTGGGGAGGTAAGATCTTGCTATGTAGTTCAAGCTGGCTTTGAACTCAATATGTAGCCCAGGCTGGCTATGAACTCATGGCAATCCTCATGTCTCAGCCTCTGAGTGCTGGGATTACAGGTTGGTGCCAGCATAACCAGCTTGTTCTTTTCATTTTTCTCTTCCTCTCCTTTGTCTCCCCTCTCCCTCCATACCTAGATCAGTTTCCATCTGCAAAGCTCCACCTGTTTCCCATTGCCTATCTTTTATTTTGCTCTTTAAATAACTTATACTTTGGGTTCTCTCACAAACCATGTGATATTTAACCTTCTATGTCTTATTTTGCTTAGAATTATGGTTTCAAGGTACATCCATTTTTTGACAAATGACTCAAATCACGCCTCTTTATGACTGAGTAGTATCATATTGAATATAAATACCACATTTTCTTTATCCATTCATCTGTTGATGGACATATAGGCTTGACTTCCAAGATTTAGCTATTTTGAGCTATGATACTATAAACATAAGTATACGTAGATCGCTGTACTATAATCCCTTTAATTATTTTGGGAAGATGACCCAGAAGAGATATAGCTGGATTTCTTGGAATTTCTATTTTTAGGGTTTTTTTTGAGAATCTGTATATGTACTACTTTCCATAGTGGTTTTGCTAGTTTACATTTCCACTGACAATGAAGAAGGTTCCTTTTCCTTCACAGCATTGCCAGCCCTGCTTATTATTTGATTTCTTGATGATACCCATTCTTTCTAGAATAAGATAGAATCTTGGTGTTGCTTTGGCTTGCTTTTCTCTAATGGCCAAAGTTGCTGACATTTTTTCATATACTTTTTGGCCATTTGTAATTCTTCTTCTGAGAAGTGTGTATTCATTTCTAATGCCCATTTTTTTATTGGATCTTTTATTCTGGGATATCTAAGAATTTTAAGGCTGGTGTATAGCTCAGTAGAATGTTTGCCTGACATTTATGAGGTCCTGGGTTTGATTCCCAGGACCATGAAATACATACATTTCTGCCATCCTACTCGTGTGTGTGTGTGTGTGTGTGTGTGTGTGTGTGTGTGTGTGTGTGTTTTCCTTTTTTGAGACAGGGTTTCATTTTGTAGTTTTGGCTGGCCCTGAGCTCAGCCTAGAAGTCACAGCAGTCCTCCTGCCTCTGCCTTCCAAGTGCTGGCACGAGTCTCCACGCCCAGTGTTGTTGTATGTAATTACCAGAGATCAAACCCAGGCCCTTGCGCTTGCAAGGCAGGCGCCAGAACCACTGAGCTAAATCCCCAGCCCTACTCTTGTGTTTGAGAGCTATTATTAACAAAATAAGGGCTACTTGATCACAAGTACTGTGATACTGTGACAGTCACTCTGATAAACAATAAGGCTACTAATAAGTGACTAATAAGAGGGTGGCATATACAGTGAGGATACATTGACCAAAGGTATGATTCATGGCCCAGATAGCACATAGCAAGATGATGTGTGATGTCACTCAAGACAACAGGCAATTTAAAATTTATAAATTGTAGCACACATCCCTGGACCCAGCACTTGCAGGCTATGAGTGGCACACACTTCTTGTCTTCCTAATTTGGCTTTACTGTTTTACATCAGGAGTCAGACTGAAGCCCTGTATGACTCAGATTGGCATGTCAGCTGACAGAGTTGGGCTAGTATTGTTCCCAAGTCCTGGTCTGTGAAGTGGCAGGACCTTGCTGAGTTATGTGCAGCTGAGGTCAGCATGACTCCAGTGAAGAGCCTCTCCCCTGAATCATCACTTCTCGTTGGCTTTGTGGGCTGCTTGCCAATTGTACCTGGCCTCAGTACTGATTTCTTCTGTCCTAGCAAGACAAGCAGTGCCTACTCCCTAACAGCCTTGCTGACGTCATCATGCAGGTGTTTGGAAGTAATCCATTAGATGCATTACACAGGTCCCAAGCCCCCTATTCCTTCTCACCATCATATCCAACAAATGCTGGATGTGCTTGGGGGCTTTTGTCTTTGCTGCCATCAGCAGCATTGTTCAGGACCGAAGATACATTATAAGTTGTATTATAAGTCTTGTTCTATCTTGATGGTGCTGTGGTGGCTCATAGCAGGCTAGGACCTAATTGCAGGGGTCTCTAGTGACTTCAACTCCCCAGACTCTTACAATAGATTATTTATTTCTTGGATTTTCCATGTAAGATTTTTGGACCACAGTTGACTGAACCATAAAAAGTAAAATCAAAGGTATGGAGGGTTCATTACATTTACAATTCTTTTATCACAGTGAATTTTGGTAAGAAATATTAAAACTTTTGGCTTGACTTGTGAATTTGTCTATTAAATCGTAACACTATTTGCTTCATGTATTTTGAAGCTCTGTCACTATGTGTATAAACACATGAGATTGTTTTGTTCTTTCTGTTATCATTATAAAATGATTTTCTTTATCCATGAAGATATATCCTTTGGCTTGAAATCTACTTACTGAAGCATAAGGTAGGTTGGGCTGTTTAGTAAGCTCAATGCCAACTTGGACTATGTAGTGAGACCTTGTCTCAAGAAAATAAACATCATACTGTTAGCATGATATATCTTTCCCCACCTTTGTGTACTTTGAAGTTAGATCACGAGGTCGAGGAAGTGTTTGTCCAGTTTCTCTACTGAAAGTTGCTTGCTTAGTTTTTTATTATTGTTGCTGGGAACAGAAAACTAACCAAATATCCTGTTTCCCATTGCAGTTTTGTTTAGAAATTTTAGTATTTTTCAGCAATTCTTGCTTATACCAGTTAGTACTGTGGTATTTGTCAACTGGCAACTTTCTATTTTCATTTTTCTATGTACATTAACTGGAATTCTATTACAAGAAAGAGCTGTCCATTCTTATTTATTTACTCAATTTTTATTTTAGTATGTACTCAAGGATATTTATTTTATTTTATTCTTTATATATCATTACTGTCCTGATTTTATCAGTCAGGTTGTCCCAGCTTTGGCTACTGGGAGCATGTTCACATTGTTTTTGGTTTTTTAATTTGTTTCTATAATTTTCGAACAATTCTTTCCTTTCTGGCACTAGAAATTATTTTAGGATTTATACTTTCCTACTCCTGCTTTGGAAATAGCCATTTTCTAAGGAGCCTTGTTTTCTGTTATTCTTTTCTTCTCTCTTTTTTTTTTTTATGGAAAATAGAATTTAGAAACTGAAGTCTGGGTCCTGTGTATGCTTATTGCCCCTTGAATGTCATTACTTCTTCCCTCTCACCAGACAGAGCTAAGACATACAGGTACACATGACCCTACAGATTCGTACAACTACATTTATTTCTATATGTATCCATTGTATATGTGTTAAAACCCAACTGTCCCTCAAAATACTCCTCCCACCCTGAACAGACTTATGTCATGGGTGTCTTCATGAGGGGTAATCAAGAATCGATGGTGAATGCTGCTGCCGAGTGTCATCCAATAGAAAAGCAGGCTCATAAACACGTTGGGGCATGTCCCCGTCCACCTTATCACCCCGCGACTAGCACCCTGTGACGTCTGGCTCT
Source organism: Petromus typicus (assembly GCA_004026965.1). Classification (NCBI taxonomy): domain Eukaryota; kingdom Metazoa; phylum Chordata; class Mammalia; order Rodentia; family Petromuridae; genus Petromus; species Petromus typicus. The sequence goes on from PVIR01012649.1 coordinate 25,369, forward strand.
TCTCCAAAGTAAAAATGAACAATGCAGAGTAAATATTCTGAATCAACTCGGGACATAAAGACAGCCACAGCGGCATAAGTAAGGACAGTCACAAAAAAAGGCTTTTAGATTTGCTTCAGAAAGGGGTAGAGACAATGGGATACATGTGTTTGAGGAGATGGGGGAACATTCTGGGGGGGGACTAATGGCAACATGTCTTTTGCTGTGATAATTTTTTATTTAAACATTTACTGTAATTTTCAATTATACCTCATTATGCCCTGCTTCTTGCCTTTCACTAAACTTACTACCTTTTAAAGTTAATCCATTTTTGTGCACTGTCAAATAGTCCATAACTAGAATATAAAATCCTAAAGGGTAGCACTGTTGTCTGACTTAGTCACTGCTCTGTGTCCAACACCTAGAACAATACTTGGCTCAGACACTCATTGAATAAATGAAAGAGAGCAATGGTCCTGAATTATTTGCCCCAGGGATTTCTTGGTGTTCAGTGAGCCAAATCCTACGAACTCAGCATACTCTGAGCTTTGATAAATGCCGTAATGGCAGACAAGGCTTGGAGCTGTTTTCTGGTGATAGAACAAGGTCTATTCTTACTTAACACTTCAGGAAGTTGGGTGATTACAGGGGGAGACAATATGACATGGGGTCTTAGATCTAGAAGCCTTCTGTGCATGGAAAGGATCGAGGAGGGAACAGTCCAAAGGCAAATGCAGTGTATGATTTCAGAGCCTCCCACACTATCTTGGTGCTTTTTTCACAACCTTTTGTGGCAGGTGGTGACTTCTTTTTGTTTTGAGATAGGATTTCTCTTTATAGTTCAGGCTGGCCCTGAGCTGAGCCTCAAATTCACAGCAATCCTCCTGCCTCTGCTTCCCAAGTGCTGGGATTACAGGCATGAGCCACCATACCTGGACTGTGATATGTGCTTCTGATTGCTGGTGGGAGTGAGTCTCCAGGCCCAGCATTGCTGTATGTGGTTACTGGGGGTCAAACCTAGACCACTGCACTTGCAAGGCAGGTGCCAGAATCACTGAGCTAAATCCCTGGCTCCAAGGTGGTGACTTCTTCTGAAGCTGCTCTTTGGCCGGAAGTTTATTCTCCTTCCTCTGCTTAGGCCAGCTCAAGGTCAGAGTTAAAATCACAAGCAGCTGCCTCACCCCCAACAATACTTTCGTCTGAACTTTCCACCCTAAGCTGCCACTCTATAAGTTTCTTATATATTTTTATAACTATGCACTTGTATGTATGTAGGCAATTCCTTTTACTGTGTTTGTCCTGATTTTTCTTCTTTTCTTTTCTCTCTCTCCCTCCCTCCCTCACTTCTTTCTTTCTTCCTTCCTTCCCTCCTTTCTCTCTCTCTCTCTCTCTCTCTCTCTCTCTCTCTCTCTCTCTCTCTTTCTCTCTATCTCTCGCTCTCCTGTACCAGGAATCAAACTTAGGACTTTGCATTTCCCTGACAGGCATGACACTACTGAATTACCTTCCTGGCCCTGTCCTGGTTTTCTGTATGGAGATAGTTTGAAAGCCATGACACAGGGAGGGGTCAGCAGTCTCCCTAAATTGAAGAGGTGAAGCCAGAGTCTGTGAAGACTAAGGGGGCCAGTATTTACGAGAAAGATGCCACAGAGGAAGGCTCCCCAGAGAAACTGTGCCAGGTATTTCCAGAGGGTCCTCCTTGAGTATTCAGCTGCAGGATGTTCAGCACAGTTATGTGAGGAACTACCTAAGGCCAGGTGAAGAACTATCCAAAAGAAGGAAAGGTGGCAGTGGCCGGACTTCACATAGACCTGGAATTGGACCTCTTTCCTGAGGCCAGACTGAAAAAGTTCACGATTTACAGGCCTGGCTTGGCATACAAAGAAGAATATTTCCTCAATAAAAGAACAATTAGTTCTGAGACTAGTCCTTGTTTCACCTGACAGCTCATAAAAGCAAAGTCCTAAGTATTAAACTGCTTCCAAGTAACTTAACCACATGCAAGAACAAAGCACAAGGATATTTATAGGTATCAGAAACATCTATCCCCTAACAAAGTAGAATTAATGTCTGGCATCTAATAAAAAGATTATCAGATATGCAAAGAAACCAAAAGAGATATCCCATTGTGCATGTGTATATGTGTGTAATACAACAATCAAAAATGAATCAGAGGGCCAGAGATTTACCTCAGTGGTCCCAGCTTCGGCCTGGCAAGGGCAAGGTCCCAATTTTGATCCCCGGTAACCACACACTACAATGCTGGGCGTGGTGACTCATGCCTGTAATCCCAGCACTCAGGAGGCAGAGGCAGAAGGATTGCCTTGAATTCAAGGCTAGGCTGGACTACTAAGTGAGTTCAGGGCCAGCCTCAACTACAAAAGTGAGACCCTGTCTCAAAAAAAAAAAAAAAGAACCAGAACTGACACAATTATTAGATTCATTAGTTAATTATAAATAACACTTGTAACTTTATTCCGTATGTTTAAAGCTAAGTAGAGATATAGAGTTATAAAAACCACCCACATCAAACTTATAGAGACAAAAGATACAATGTCTAATATTAAAAAAATATATGGAATGTGACTATAATCTCCTTTATTTCCTATAATCCTAGCACTTGGAGGCTGAGGCAAGAAGACTGATGAAAGTTTGAGGCCTGGGCCAGAGATTTAGCTCAGCAGCACTATGCTTGTCTAAAAATTTGAGGCCAGCCTGGACTACATAATACATTCAAGTTCAGCCCGATCTATACAGTGAGACGCTGTCTCAACAAAACCAAACCAAAAAAAAAAATGATGATAAAGAATAGTTACCATCAAAAAAGATGTTAAAGAAAATACTGTAAGCAGAAAGAAAATCATACCAGGTAAAAATATATATCAATGCAAAAGAATGACAAACACTAGGAATGATAACTGTATGGTAAATATATAGTAACACCTGGTTCAAAGTCAGATATGAAGCTCAAATTGAGGAATACATATAATTTACATAGTGTGGTGTCTAGCACATTGTATTTTCACAATGGACACAGTGACAAATTTTAATTAAAAAATACTGAATTCTAAAGGTAGGGAATGAGGTGTGTATGTGGACTTCATTTCTTTAGTAAACAGGACAGTCTGTTGAATTCGGGCCAAATAGTCTTCATTGGCCTCTAGCTAAGAAACTTGTAGTTCCTGATGCTTCTGTTGCCAGAAGGGCAGACCCATAGTTGAGCATACTTTTCCACCACTGAGACACAATATCCAACATTTGCATCTTAATGGAGGAAGCTTAATTTAGCTCAAGGTTTCGGGGAGTTCAGTCCATGGCAGGATGGCTCCAACACAGAAGCATCATGGCATAAAGGCTTGGCAAAGAAAAGCTGCTCTGTTAAGGGTGTTCAGGAACCAGAGCAGGGAAACAGTGCCAGAGGAAGGGATGAGAGACCAGACAAAAGCTGGTCAAATTGACACTGCACATCTTCTGCCTCACCCAGAAATGGCCAAATCTTAAGGTAGAGGTGGGACCAGGGAAGAAGGGCGAAGGAGAAAGAGCACAGTACTCTGGAAGAGACCCATGATGGAGTCGTGGGCTGGAGAAGGGAAGAAACAGGAAAGCCACATTTGCTGTGTTAACACATTTAGAATTTCTTATGAAAAAGAGAGGTTAAAATTAACATATAAGTATGTAACAGTATTTATCTAACCTGAGCGGCAAAACAAAACCTGGCACGGGGGTTGGGGAGAAGATGCATGCAGGAAAATCTATTCCAATTCAAAATCCAGGAATGGCGTGGTGGTTTAACTAATGGTCAACTTGGAACACCCAGCTGGACTGAATCAGTGTAGTTCTGGGCATGGAAGACCCACCTGAGGACTCTTACCAATGGCATAAAAAGAGACCTGGAGGGGAAGATAGTTTACTGTTGATATTCTTGGAGAAGCTTGCCTTGATTGGCATTTTCTAACTGGAAATACAGGTGTTCTTTTCTCCTGAAGTTTTTAGCTGTGGGTCCCACACTTTTGAGAGCAAACATTACTGGACAGGAAGAGTCTTGCTGGAGAAGACCTTCAGCTCAAATTTTCATGGCCTGAAATATGACGAGGTAGTTGATTATCATGACAGAACATAATCTTTATGATATGTCTACTGCTATTCTTATAACCTCAGCCGGGACTCAAGCAGAACAGGAAAAACAGACTTGGAAAAGCAACACTGGATACAGTGTCCCAGTGACTTCGTACTTTGTTTATCAAAGCAGTGGATGATGCACTGATAAGAATATGTATAGGCCATGCTAATGACAGGGTGCCAGCACCATCAATCTTGAGCAAGAGCCATGTGTAATGCAGAGACAAGATAATTAGAAACCTAGAAAGCCTAACATTCAGACTAATACTACTAGGTGATGGGGAGTGATGGAGTAACAGAATCCAGGTCGCTTAATGATACACTTCTTGTTCAGCAAAATGAAAAATCCGTAAGAGACTGTAAAGAGGTCAGGAAAAGCTCTTATTTAAATTTCAGTCTATGCCAGCACTCATATGAAATGCCATCTTTGAGGTCAAAACTGTGACAGCCATCTCTTATGTCTTTGGTTATGTCAAGGGAGAAGCAAGACCGTTTTTTAAGGACGTAAATGGCTAATGACAGTTTAATTGCAAAGTGTCTGTTTAATTTCCCAGGAAGGTAATCTTTAATTTGCATCGAGTGGAATTTGCAGCTACTTGAGGGAGAGGTATTTATAATGGGTTTTGAAGACTATGGGAATGAGTTATAGAAATGGAAAATATCCCAGATCAACAGCAATAATAGAACTGAAAGCCCAGAACAGCATTGAAGAGGTACGGAATGTTCCCTTTATGAAAGAAAAGGGGAAAAAGTCCGTAATATTTACTTGTATAAATTTTTAAAATTCTGGATACTCAGGATAAACTAATGTTTGTGGTCCAATGTGTGGAGTAGAATGGAATCCAGCTGAGTGAAGGTCAAGGAGAAGGGGGAAGATTTGCTGCTAGGACTAGAGTTTAAAGAACAAGAACAGAATGACAGTGGTGGAGGTCACACAGAACCTTGAATGCTTTACTCCAGATGCTCAGGTAGTTAGGAGCTGTATAGAATTTTTTTTTTTTTTTAATTTTTGAGACAGGGTCTCGCTTTGTAGTTCAGGCTGGCCCTGAGCTCAGCCTCAAACTCACATCACAGCAATCCTCCTGCCTCTGCCTCCTGAGTGCTGAGATTACAGGCGTAAGCCACCACGCCCGGCACTGTGGTATGTGGTACTGGTTGCTGCTGGGCGTGAGTCTCCATGCCCAATATTGTATGTGGTCAGCTGGGGATTGAACCAGGGTCCTTGCGCTTGCAAGACAGATGCTGGAACTATTGAGCTAAATCCCTGGCTCTGCTGTACAGAATTTTGAACATAAAATTAACATGATATCTTCATGGGAGGCCTGAGAATTGTCTCTGCAATGTTGAAGTGCAAAACTCGTTACATACCTTTATGTTCCGAAATCAAGCCAAAATTACTTCCACTTGTATTAATCAATCAGCCAAACAGTTTGAATAGACATGGTGCAGTTGGCAAGGACTCATCCCACCCTGACTCTTATAGAACTGTGTGAGTTCTTGGAGCGTATGAGTGCTGAAAAGAGGGAACTTTCAGCCTGTGGTCTGAGCTTTGCTATTTCAAGACAATGACAGCTGGGCATTGACTGCAGCTTCACAAAACTGATCCTGCCATGAAGTCAGGTGTTAGGGTTTAGCTCTAGGACGGCCCTACAGAGTCTCTTGGTGTTGTAGTTTAGATCTAAAATAGCCTCTAAAGCCTCATGAATTTGATATATATGCAGCTGAACTGACCACAGCCTCATGTATTTGGAAGGTAACTGGATCATGGGCACTATTGCTGACTTGCTGTTAGGACACTGGGTCTGGCTGGTGGTGAGTCCCTGGGGATGTGACCCAGAAGGGTGCATTCTTGCCCCTGTTCTGGCTGCCATGAATTGAGCAGCTTTCCTCCATCAGACCTTCCGCCAGGGAGTTTCTGCCTTGAAGTCAGCTGACCATGGACTGACTATGTGAAGATGTGGATGTTGAGTATTTTGTCGCAGTGAGGGGAAAGCTGACTAATATATCAGCTAAACCATACAATTTTCTTCCAAGCTAAGGTGTAGGAGTCAAATTTTTTTCCCTCCTGACATAGTACTCGTTGCCTGGGCCTTGGACCCTAACCCCCTCCCCAGCGGCTATGACCCTGCACTGGCAGGGCACCACTGCACAGCCACCCCAAGACGATGTGCTATGGCTTTGAGGGCGTTCATCCAGTCTCCATCAGTGCATGTCCATGTGATTTACATGTTCATTTGGGACTGGTGGTGAATCGTGAGCCGTTGGTGTGTTCACACCTACACATTCCTTCCATCCCTCCTCCAACTCACCTTGCTGTGTGACCCAGATGTTCCTCCCATGCAGAGGCAGGGTTGATTGCCACTCCTCCTGCCTCTCTCCTGGCTCTGGGACTGGTTTGGACCAACAGATTGCAGCTTCTGTCCTTTCCCCCCTGCCATGTGCCACTATCATGTGAAGAATCTCAGACTAGCTTCCTTGCCATGACAGATCATGTGCAGAGAGAAAGTCTCCCTCTTCAGACAGCACCCAACACTAGACACAGGAGCAAGGCCTTCCTGCACCCCCCAACCCAAGTCATCCAACAGAAAGAGGTATATGGTCTCATGAGTGACCCTGGCCACACCAACCAAAAAACCATCCAGCTGGGCCCAGACCAAGCTGCTGACACACACCACTGAGAATAAATAAAATGATTACTGTTTCAGCCACCAAGTTTTATGTAGTTTTCATGTTGCTGATATTTTGCATTCTGATTTTGGAATGAATATTATTTTTGATATTCATGTATTTGGACAAATTGCAAGATCATTTTATTTATTTATTTTTTCTTTTTTTTTTTTTAGGTTTTTTGAGACAGGGTCTCACTTTGTAGTTCAGGCTGGCCCTGAGCTCAACCTCGAACTCACATCACAGCAATCCTCCTGCCTCTGCCTCCCGAGTGCTGGGATTACAGGCGTGAGCCACCACGCCTGACACTGTGGTATGTGGTGATGATTGCTTCTGGGGTGAGTCTCCACACCCAGTATTGTTATGTGGTTACAGGGCATCGAACCTGGGTCCTTGAGCTTGCAAGACAGGCGCTGGAACCACTGAGCTATATCCCCGGCCCGCAAGATCATTTTAAAAGATGACATGCATGGGCCAAGAATTTAGCTCTGGTGCCTGCCTTATAAGCACAAAGACTCAGGTTTGATCTTCTGTAACCACATACAACAATACCAGGTGTAGTTACTCATGCCCACCAGCAATCAGCACTGCATGCTACAGTGCCGGGCATGGTGGCTCTCGCCTGTAATACCAGCACTTAGGAAGCAGAGGCAGGAGGATTGCTCAGTTTGAGGCTGAGTTTAGGACCAGCCTGAACTACAGACAGGAAGTAACACCCTGTCTCAAAAAAACTAAAAAAACAAAAAAAAAAACAAAAAAAACAAAATGACATGGAATACTACTAGATTATTTTTGCATAAACTTTTCCCAATTATTGGACATGTATACATACTTTGTCATTTTTGTGAATAATTGTTCTGAATACCTTTACACATGTGGTGGTTCTTTTGTTTGTTTTTGTTTTGTACTATACAGGCAAATGAACCCAGGGCCTTTACACTGATCTGTATCACCAGGCCTTATTACATTTTAAGACAGGGTCTCACTAAGTGGGGCAGCATGGGATTGAGCTTGTGATCCACCTGCCTCAGCCTCCCAGAGTGCTGGATTTAAGGCATGCACAATAATGCCCAGCATGGTCTAATTTCAGTCCAGTTCTGGTAGCCCATCACTTTGGGTCTCTGTTAAGGTTGCTGGATGGCAACAGACAATGGTATGGAACAGCAACCCACTCAAGTTATGAGCCATGATGTAGAGTGATCCCAGATGTGCTCAAGTACCACATTCCCTTTTGGGGAAAACCTTGCATGACCTAAGGACCTCCCACCAGCTCTCATCTCATCTCCTAAAGGTCCATGGAACCTCCCAACAGCACCACTGGGCACCAAGCCTTTACCACATGAGCTGTGGGGGGTAGCAACCCTATTCAGAAGATGGAGAGATAGAGAGAGAGAGAGAGAGAGAGGAGAATGGACAAGCTCATGTAATCATCACTCAGGTAAAAAGAGGATATTTCCGTTTCCCCCAAAAGTTTCCTTGTACCCTTAAAATCTGTCCAGGATGAGGCTGGGGATTTAGCTCAGTGGTTCCGGAGCCTGCCTTGCAAGTGCAAGAGCCCAGGTTTGATCCCCGGTAACCATATACAACAGTGTTGGGCATGGAGACTCACACTGACCAGCAATCAGTACCACATACCACAGTACCAGGCATAGTGACTCACGCCTGTAATCCCAGCACTCAGGAGGCAGAGGCAGGAGGATGGCTGTGAGTTGGAGGCTCACCTGGGCTACATAGCGAGCTCAGGACCAGCCTGAACTAGAAAGTGAGACCTTGTCTTAAAAAAAATAAATAAATAAAATAAAAATCTCCAGAAGTCATAGCTAGTCTGACTTCTGCCATCAAAGCTTCAATCTGTCTAATTTTGAAGTTTATATAACTGGAATAATATTCTCCATATTCTTGTGTGCCTGCCTCCTTTTGCTACACATTGTACCTAGAAAATTCATCCATATTAGTAGGGAGGATGGATGGATGGTTGGGTGACAAGATTGGGGTGGAAGATCTCTGGCTGGAAGACTATGGCAACACGGACAGGTGAGAGATGAGCTGGGCTGGAGCTAAGACAGTGGGGACAGAATATGGTGTCTGACGAGACGCAGGGAGGAAGAGGTCAGAAGAGTCAGTGGAAGGGTGGAGCTGGGGAATTAGACTGATGGCAGAAGCCTGGACTAAAACAGGGATGGGGTAGGGAGCAGGAGGCGACTGCCAAGACGATAGGGAGCCGTGGAGGCGATGAGTTTGAAGCGTGTGTGGCATGTCCAGGCGGAGGGTTCCACTCGCTGTTTGATATGTGAATCGAGGTTCTGGAAAGCGTCCTGCTGGTGATAGCTTGGCAGCACATAGAAAAGCCTGGAGGCTTGAGAAAGTTAATCGGAAAATCCACAGAGCCGAAGTCAATGAAAAGGGAAGCTAAAAAAGAGGTGGGTGTCAGAAGACGGAGAGGGGAGAATTCCAAAAGGGAGTGGAAGCCAGATTACAGCATGTTAAGTAGATGGAAGGAGGTGCTAGATTTCGGTTTTGAGAAATTTTGCTACCGTGCTGGTGATATCCCTCAGTGGTAGAATGCTCCCTGGTGTGTGGGAGGCCGTGGGTTAAAAGCCCAGCATCACCCAAATAAAATAAAAAAAAATAAATATTTCTATAGGTAAAGGAAGGATGACAGTGTTACAGCCAGGATCAACTTTAGAAAAAAAAGTGACAGAACTGAACACGTTTAAGTGATGAAAAATGAGAAATCCAACTGCTGTATTATGTACACTATGAGTATACTGGATTGAAACCCAAAACTTTATAAAATGTGCCCTACTATATGCATTAATAAAGACTCATAAAAATAAAATATACTGCTTTTTTTTGAGACAGGGTCTTGCTTTGTAGTTCAGGCTGGCCCTGAGCTCAGCCTCAAACTCACATCATAGCAATCCTCCTGCCTCTGCCTCCCGAGTGCTGGGATTACAGGCATGAGCCACCACGCCTGACACTGTGGTATGTGGTACTGATTGCTGCTGGGTGTGAGTCTCCACGCAAGACAGGCGCTGGAACCACTGAGTTAAATCCCCAGCCCAATATACTACTTTTAAAACACTAAAATACATTTACATTTTTGAATCTATGATAACATAAATCAGATCCATCAATATATCTACCCCAAAGGTGTCTATTAACAAAACTGTTAAAAATATTTTTAAAGAGAATCTTAACAAGTATCAGAGCGAGATATAAAAAGAAATGGGATCGTGGAGTTGGGAGCAAGACAGGAGGATTAAATGTAAAGCAGACTAGCTGAACCTGGTGGTACATGCTTGTAATCCCAGCCCTTGGGAGGCTGAGACATGAGGATCGCTGTGAGTTAGAGGCCAGCTTGGGCTACATAATGCGTGAAAGGTCAGCTTGAATTATATTGCAAACTTCTGTCTCAAAAAAAAAAAAATCAAATGTATAAATAAGTAAGTAAATAACAGAGGGACTGATGAAGTATAAATCTGTCTCATCCTCTGGCGCACGAAGGACAATGAACCCTCAACAGGAAACAGAAATGATCAGCTGGAAAGGCACCACTGTGCCTGATGCTAAGCTTGTCTAGAAGCTTTTCAATCTGGGCATATAAGGAAGTGAACTATTAAGATTTTCCTACTGTTTGTTGCTAAGATCATTTCTAGTTTTCTATACTTTAAGTAACGACAAAAAAATATTTTTTATCAGTTGCCTTTAAAAAGAAAAGCATACTAAATATAGTTAAATGCCTGATCCCATTTCCCTACCCTTCTCTTTTAAGGTAACCAAGGAGACAAAATAGCAGTTGAGTATTGTCTATAAAAGGAAAAGGCACACAGAGATGAAAACCCAACAATGCCCACATTTAAAACTACAGTGAATAAAATGCAAAGGTAAGATATAGTATCAGAAAACAAAAAAAATTATTTTAAGCAGGGAATTCATTGGTATATCACACCTTGGAAATTTTGGGGTGACAAACTGAAGCAACAGTTGGTTTTTTATGCAGATTTGCAAATCAACAGATTTTATCAATAAATGTCCCAGAACCTTTGTAAGATTTTCAAAAAAGGTGAAATTCTAGAATGATTTCTTCTGTTCAAAGAGTTGCTCTAAACAAGACCTACCTAAAAATGCATCCACAATAATCCCCCTTAGGCGGGATGGGGAACACTTTCTAAGACCCCCATTCGAGGTCTGAAAGCACTGGTTATACTGAACACTTCCTATCTTATGTTTTCCTCTCCACGTGGAAGCTTTATCCCTATGATAAAGCTTAATCATAGACCAGTATAGTAAGAGAGTAATAAACACAATAAATAATAAAATACAACAATTGCAACAATGTACTGTGTCACACAAGCAGCTTGGATGCCCCTCTCTCTTTCAAAACATTTTAGTGTATTGTTCTCACCTTTATTGTGACAACGTGAGGTAACAAATGGCCCTTTATGTGATAGCATAAAGTCAAAGGAGTGACATAGGCATCTGTAGTGTTGTCACTCTTGTGTTCTGTGCCCATTACTACGTAAACTAAAGGCTTCTTGAGCACAGATAGCATAGTGCTGTGACAGTCTGTCTAACAGCCAGAGAGTTCCTAAGTGCGTGGTGAATACGGTCACTCAGGAATGACTCATGGCCCAGGCAGGACCAAGTACCACAGGGTGACATTTTATCACACAGCTCAGAGTGGAGCTCTGTGGAAAATTTCACTTCTGGAATTTTCCATTTAAAGTTTGTAGACTACTGTGGATCTGCAGGTAGCTGGGCCCACAGAAAGTGAACTTGGAGAAAGGAGATAGCTGGGAAGCTCTGCCTTCATGTCTGGAACCAAAAGGTCTGGGAGAATCACGTGGCCATCTCAATGGGCAGGGCCAGGCAGTGGGAGCAGGGGATGTTCTGATGCTCCTATCACGCTGTGGCTGTCACAGCCTATCACAGAAGCAGTATTTAAACACAGTGTTTCATAAGTTTGAGGCCAACTTGGTCTACATAGCAAGATGTCTCAAAATTAATTAATTTTTTTAAAATTTAAAAATAAAAAGAAAAATGGAATCTTTTGATATATTATGTTGCGAAAGGAAATTAGGACATTTTCCAGTGTTGTTTGGATTTGAAGGTAAGGAAGTATCTTTCACTATCTGTGGATGCTTATTAAAATCTACTCAGGGGTGGTAGCCATGGTAGCACATGGCTATAATCCTAGAACGTAGGAGGCTGAGGCAAGAGGATTGTTAAGTTCAAGGCCAGCCAGAGCTACATAGTAAGACTGTGTCAAAAAAAAAAAAAAAAAAAAAAAAAAAAAAAAAAAAAAAAAAAAAAAAAAAAAAAGGAAAGAAAGAAAAAGAAAAACCCAGGAGAACCATAACGACACTCATGGCATATAACTGTGGATAGTGCATATGAAGATTCTGGGTGAAGTTGCTCCTGAGCCTTCTGCTGGGCCTGACTCATGTCTCTGAGAGAAGACAGGACTGTGAGTTGCAATCCGGTCATACTCAAGCCCAGGTTTCCTGATCTGTCCCTAGATAAATTCTGCATTTCTGTGGGTGGGGCTTGGAGGAGGAGGATCTTGCTATTTGTGGGGAGAATGGCAAAGATATTGTTGGAGATTTTGACTTCTTTAACTGTGTGAATAAGCTTTTTCTTTTTTAAGAAGAAATTCTCTTATTTCAGTTGAAAATAAAATTTGTATATAGGACCAGTAAATATACCATACAGGTATCATTTAAGAGTTCAGTTTCAGGGCCGGGGAGTTAGCTCAGTGGTTCCGGCGCCTGTCTTGCAAGCGCAGGGACCCGGGTTCGATTCCCCGGTAACCACATAACAATACTGGGTGTGGAGACCCACACCCAGCAGCAACCAGTACCACAAACCACAGTGCCGGGCGTGGTGGCTCACGCCTGTAATCCCAGCACTCGGGAGGCAGAGGCAGGAGGATTGTGATGTGAGTTGGAGGCTGAGCTGAGGGCCAGCCTGAGCCACAGGGCGAGACCCTGTCTCAAAAAACCCTAAAAAAAAAAAAAAAAGAGTTCAGTTTCACCCTTCAGTTTTAGTTCAAAATTGCCTTTTAATCTCTTTACATAGAACATTAAGAAAGACCAAGAAAATAATACAAATACATAATATTTTATAATTTTTAGGAATATATGGAGGTGTACTCATGCCACTCAGTAGAGAATGCTTTGACTTTATCTTGAATAAAACTACCTTTGGTCAAATTTTTAGTCACATTGCTTTGTTTAAAGTTTTTGTAGTTTTTCAACATTATCAGTAAATTTTCATGTTGTAAATATAGAGAAAATCAGGAGAATATGTCATTCTCTACTCAAAAGATAATTGGAAATTAGTTTTGGAATTTGTTATCTATAACTTGGTCATCTAATGTATCATGAGCTGTAGATGATTCCTATACAGAAGTTCCCTGAGACAGGGAAATTATTTCAAGAGCTCCTCCACAGGAGAAAAGCTGTGCTAGAAAAGGTCTGAACGGGACCAAAATTTGCATAGTGTCCTCAATACCAAGTATTGTACAGGGCCCACACCTTCCCTTTTTATAAACAAATAAAATCAATCACATCCACTACTTCCTGTGATACAGACTGAGAATCTCTAATCTGAACGTCTGAAATTTCAAAATTTGAAACTTCTGGAGCACTAATGTGACCCCCCCCCATGTGCAAAACTGCAGCACAACACAACACAGCACAACCCAGTTTATCCCGCCTCTCCAAGGAGAGAAAGACCCTCTGAGCAACTGTAGCTGCAATGTATAAACTTTGCTTCATGCTCAAAATTGTTTAAGATGTATAAAGTTACTTTCATGCCGTGTTTACAAAGTGTGTCTGATTTAGTCTTACTCGACTTTAAAGATTTGAGTCCCATCTTCCAGATGTGTGTACATGAAAATATTCCAAAATTATTCTGCATATGTAAATATTCCAAAATCTGAAAAGACAATCTGTGCTGCAGCATGGCTTAGAATAAATGTCCTCTCAAAGCCCACTGTGAAGGGCTTGATCGCCAGCCAGGGGTGCTGTGGGGAGGTGGTAGAATCTTTAGTAGGCGGGGCCTAGTAAGGGAACTTAGATCCTTGAGGACGCAGGGATGTTGGGACTTGGGCTACCCATCCCCCAAGCTGTCAGGAGCTCCATTACTTCTTCTGCCCTACACCCCCATCATGACTCACAGTGTGCCCATGAGCCCAAAGCATAGGAGGCAAGTGACCATGGACTGAAACCACTAGAACGTGAGCTAAAATAAGCTCTTCTTCTTAAGTTAGTTACCTCAGGCATTTTGTTCCAAGGGTACAAATCGGACTACTACAACCCAAAATTCAAAACACTACTGGTGCAAGAATTTTGGGTGAGAGAAACTAAACCTGTATGTCACAATGGACAGAAAGTAAAAGAAGACGTATATAATAGTATCAGCATGTAAATACTAATAAGACTAATTTTTTATCTCAAGGCTAAATGACACTTTATAGATTAAATGAGATTATATATATAATTTGAATAGTTTCTTTCTGTATGCTCCTACTTTGGAAGCTACTATTTTAATCATAGAATTCCATTGCTAACACCACTAGCAACCAACTTCATTTGATTAACATTTATTGATCTTTCCAACCAACAACAGAAGAGTATTCATTCTTTTAAAGTATACAGGGGTCCACTGATCAAAATATGTTATATTCTGAGCCATAAAGCAAGTGTCCATAAACTAAAATGAATTCAGATCAGACAAAATGTCTTCTGATCATAAATGAATTAAATTAGGAGCAAGTAAATGCTAGATTTAAAAAGCTGGAAAGATTAAATATTTGGGAACTAAATTATATACTTTTAAATAACCAAGAAGAAATCAAAGGGCAATTAGTATTTTGAACTGAATGAAAATGAAAACACAACACAAAATGTCTAGGGTACCCTCAAACCATTACTTAAGGCCAAGTTTACAACACAAAATACCTATTTTAGAAAAGGAAAAAAAAAATCTCTGAAATCAGCGACTTCTACTTTCATCTCAAAACACTAAAAAGCCTAAATTACAAAGAACTAATTACTAATTACAAGAAATAATAAAAATCAGAGCAGAGACTCAATGAAATGAAAATCAGAAAATTATATAGAAATTTTAAGTTGTTTCTTTGAGAAAATGAGTAAACTAGCTGGATGGCTAATGAATATGATCAGAAAAGAATAAAAGAGAAGATGCAGATTAGCTGTATCCATAATGGGAGGCTGATAACATGGCTAGTTGTACAGATTCTAAAAGACAATGATGAAAGACTGTGAGCCAAAGACCAGAAACAGGTGAAATAAGGAACCACATGACATATTCTGATGAAATGGTAACATAAAGTGTGCTAATAAAATAAAATAAAATAAAATAAACTATACTTGGCAATTCTACATAAAAGTATATACCCATACATTTACTGCGTTTATATGTGGGCAATAAATAGAATGAGCTATTTTTCAGACCCTGAGAGAAATTCACCCAAACTTCTAGGTTTCAAAGTCAGAAACTGTGTGAAATAATAAATGTTTGTTGTTTCAAGGTACTAAGTTCTAGAGTAATTAGTTGTGTAGCAATAGAGAACTAGTACAGCAATGATACTGTGACCTGGGGTCCTACCCCTTGGCAGGTCGGGAGTTTTGGATCGGGGAGGGAAGAGCAGCCCAGGACATCGTTACTAGCTCTGGGCTGTGGGAGCTGTTGGATCAATGCTATTTACCATTTCTTTTCCAAGAATTTGTTGAGTCATGGGTTTAGGCACTTGCTTAATTCTAAAAAGAGAATCAAAACTGATCACAACAAGAAAATTGAGTCTCTTATAGTGCTTTTCTCTTTTGTATGGATTTAAGGGTAACATGGAGAAATTAAGCAGTTTTGCTATCTTAAATCCTTGTCAGCAGTGAATAAATGTAATTTATTAAATTGCTAATCATTTATTGGATTTAAAATGAAAAGTTTCATTTCCAATAAATAAAACTTATGTATTTAGGGCTAACACTAATGATAGTACAATTTTTATAACAGTCAGTGCACAGATCTTAATGTTTGTATGATAGAATGGAATTAAAATTAAATTAAATTAAAATTAAAATTCAGTACTTGTACTAATCTGGTAGTGGTGTTAAATGGGAGAGATGCAAGGAAGACAACTGGAAAGAAGTTTACTATTTGGTTATGAAGAAATCGGTCATTTTTCTGTTCCCTTGAGATACTATCACTTTATTAATATTAAATATTAGTCTTAAATAAGAAAGACATGGGCTGGGGATTTAGCTCAGTGGTTCTGGCATCTGCCTGGCAAGTGCAAGGAGCAGAGTTTGATCGCACATACCACAATGCTGGGTGTGGTGGCTCACGCCTGTAATCCCAGCGCTCAGAAGGCAAAGGCAGGAGGATTGCTGTGAGTTTAAGGCTGGCCTGGGCCACATAAGGAGTTGAGGGCCAGTCTGAACTACAGAGAGAGACCCTGTCTCAAAAAAACTAAAAAGCTAAAAAATAAAGAAGACACACACACACACACGCGCGCGCGCACGCACACACACAAAATGATGTGCCAAGAAAAAGTGGCAAAAGCATTGTTAAGTTACCTAGGTCAGTAAATAAAAATTGCCAAACTCTCTTCTTGCCCAAAACAGCCACTGAGGGAGTAAAATTAATTTACTCAAGTCATTGAAAGCTGTCCTCTACTTTGTGAAAAATACACAAGAGGTTTTGGCCCTGGACCATGAAATATTGTCTTGAATAATTTTTTAATGGAGAAACAACTGGAGAGGCAAGTAACAGAAGCTGGGAAATCACATGACAAGCTTTCCAAGAAAGAGTGAGAACAAAATAAGATCCTGCCTGTCACTCTTACTAACTGTCCCCAAAGGACTTAGTTATGTAAAGATTCAGGAAAAAATGAAAATTAGTGTATTAGAAATAATTAAGAGAGGCCAGGGATGTAGTTCAGAGGCACCAGGCCTGCCTGGCAGTGCGAAGTCCTACATTTGAGCACTGTTACCAAACAACAAATTAATAATAATAATAATAATTAAGAAAGCATGAGGAAAGAAACAGATTCTCCATACATATATATATATATATGTATGAGAACTTTCATGCATGTATATATATATTTTTTTAAGTACTGAAAAACTAATAGTTTGTTATAATTTATTTTATTTAACAATCTAGGAAGTTCACAGCCATCAGCATTTCAGTGCTACTTCAGGTTGATGGAAAATTAAGAAATCTTGGTGGAGCTGTTAGTGTAGCGAAACTTGTAGGTAAAATACATGCAGACTTTTGAAAGCGCATGTGAAGGGCTCTCTCTAAGATTGACTTCATTGGTCTCATTTTCAGCAAACTGACCTGGGCCACTCAACATGGCCTTTCTTGTTCCTGATGTTAGTAAAATTTGTCACCATCAGAAGATACCAATTTGACATAGATAGCATCAGGGCCTTCATAACCACCATAGGTTTTCTCCTCACTGTCCATAGCAATCCTCCTGCCTCTGCCTCCCTAGTTCTGAGATTCCTCTTCCTCTTCCTCCTCTTCTTCTGACAGGGTCTCGCTATGTAGTTCAGGCTGGTCCTGCTCACTATGTAGCCTCGAACTCATAGCAATTCTCCTGCCTCCGCCTTCTGAGTGCTGGGATTACAGGTGTGAGCCACCATGCCCAACATTGTGTTATGTGGTTACTGGGGATCAAACTCAGGACTTTGTGCTTCTCAGGCAGATGCTGGAACCACTGAGCCAAATCAATGGCCCTGTACATCTTAATAAGTCTCTCTCTCTCTAGAGAGAGATTTTCTACACATATGATGCTTTTATATATATATATATATACATATATATATATATATATTCATACATATATATATGTATGTATATGTATGTGTGTATATATATATATATAAAGTCAGGCCCTTTAATTCAGGAAAATGTAGCCTTCCACTCCTGCACCCTACAATATGAATTCACCACCACTTAGTGATGTTGTACAACATCCGTGGGACTAAACACTCACTTTATAACCTGCTTGATCTCTAAAAGTCCGAATTCGAAAACAAATATCCTGACTGACCCCTTTGTGGTAGACACACATTCGTGAAAAGCTTACAACTAACAGAGAGCATGTGGTTAAGAACCAAGATAAGCTGTGGCACCTTATTTAATTTTCAAGAGGTATCCGCAGGAGGGAGGGCTCTGCAAAGAGAAAAGTCTTCAACGAAAGAGGTAAGACTTCAGGGAGCTAGAGGAAAGCACCTGAGTAGCAGTGGGTGGGAGCAGAGGCAAGAGAATGTGAGCAGAGAGCACCAGGAGGCAGACAGATCAGAACTGAACGCAAACACTGAGAAGACCTTTCCAGAACAAACAGGCAGGCAGTGAGGGGCAAGGGAAGGCACCCGGGTTTCAGACGTGGGCAGCGCATGGGGTCTGCTGCAGGCTCTGCTTCAGGACCTTGTTACCTACACACAGAACTGTTTATTATTCATAACATGCTACTTGATGTGTGTGTGTGTGTGTGTGTGTGTGTGTGTAAAGCTTCGTGGTAGGTTTTTATGAGAAAAAAACACTCACATCCCAAAAATGCCCGCTGAAAGACTTTATTACTCTTTTTTCACAGAATACTTATGAACAGAGTATCTATCTGGACCTTTATCCCTCCCAGGTTAGTTATCTACATTAAGAACCTTCCCTATCTTGGTAGTTTAAGCCTAAAAACCTAAGTGTGTCTTAGAATTGCAAAGCCAAGGAACAAAAATAGATTTAGATCGTTATGCCTTCAAAATATAGCCAGCTCTTCATATACGCGGGGTTGTGTCTGTGGATTCATCATGGGCAAAGCTGTGTCAGTATGGAACCGGCAGAGACTTCTTTTGTCATTATTTTCTACACAATACAGTGTAACAACTCCTTGCACAACATTTACATTGTAGCAGGTATTGTAAGTTCTCTGGAGAGAGAGACTTAAAGTGTACAGGAGGATGTGCATGTGTTACAGGTACATCCTCCTGTATAGTTTTTTTTTTTTTTTTTTAGGTTTTTGGAGACAGGGTCTCGCTTTGTGGTTCAGGCTGGCCCTCAGCTCAGCCTCAAACTCACATCACAGCAATCCTCCTGCCTCTGCCTCCCGAGTGCTGGGATTACAGGCGTGAACCACCACGCCCGGCACTGTGGTATGTGGTACTGGTTGCTGCTGGGCGTGAGTCTCCACACCCAGTATTGTTATGTGGTTACCGGGGAATCGAACCCGGGCCCTTGCGCTTGCAAGACAGGCGCCGG